>VDFB02331437.1:0-37948 GCA_007258455.2 Sequoia sempervirens | reverse complement strand
GTTAAAACTTAAAACCATCCTTAACATTCTACAATATTTGATGGCTAACTAGGTGAATTTTCTTGCATAAATGCACTGAGCATTGGAGATTGAAAGCTCGGGACCTATGCTCATCTCCAATACATCAACTTTATACCATGTTGAAATATTTGAGTCTGCAATTCTTCTTATTTTCCCTTCCTACAGCTACAAATTTGTTCTGTTTGACAGTGTAGAAACTAAATCGCATTTAATAATGGAAGGGCGCAACATTCATTAGAGAGTTTCAGCAATGGCGAGATTGGTCCAGCTCCATCTTGGTGGAACGACGAGTGCATGGGAGGACAAGATATTCCACTGCCTATAAATAAAGGAAAAGACATTTATTTTCTCGTAAAATAAGTATTGAGCAGGATAACAGCCATAGATAAAATCACAGAACGAAAACTTTCATTTAACAGATCAAAACAGAATTGCTTTATAATGAAATAAAACACAGCAAAGAACATCTAGCCGCGTACATATTCCAATAACATACCAAAAGATTCTCTTTTGGAAGATGCCTACGAGAATAAATGGCAGCATTTGCAGAAAAATATTTTACAAAGCGCTGCTTCGGCGTATTGAGGGTTTTCAGTAATCGCATCTTTTTAGTGTAATGGGTACTCATCTACGTAATATTTTGATTTTTCTTTTTGTTTTGTTTTTCTTTTTTTTTCATACATTTGTGCAATACATGAGGTGAAGTGGTAGGACTTTTGAATCAGGAATATAATCAAGGTCCATAGAAGATCATATGAGTCAATATAGTGTTGGAGATATTTTGGCAATATAATTGTACCTATAAAATATTATGATAATATCTCCAACCTTAGCACTCAATATATACGAGTGTACAAAAAAATCGTGCGTTGTAAACTATTATATAATTTAGACATCCTTCTCCATATGTAAATTTCAACGCTCAAAGCAAGCTTAGTTAGCTTAGTAGTGTTATCCTAACATTTACATAGCTACTCTATGATTCTCTCCAAATCCTTGTGCTCTTTTCTTTTCGAATACTCAACCTCACAACTTGTTGTAGTTTTAATTAGAAACTTTCATCACACCTAGAGCCACTCCAAATAGAAGACCCCAAATATAGTAAGTATAAACAATGAATAATTAATCAAACAAAACATTTCAAACATCAAGATCGCAAGGTGTATGTCCCCTACCCAAAGAAATTGTTACTCCTTTTAATGTGCACCAAATCTTTGAAATGAGATAGGATGCTTGAATGTGTGTGGATGTCAAACAAATGTAATTAAATGTCTTTAAATAATAATAAATATCATCAAATTTTCTAAGGCAAAATAATAAAGGGGATGAATTAGCCAAATTTTGAATGTAAGTGTTGAAAAGACAAAGGTCAAGTCCACAATCATAAGGTCAACCTTGCAACTTTGAAAAAACCAATCTGACCATAGCATGGTTTATTAACTTTCACTATCTCCCTCAAACCAATCTACCCCAATCATATGCTGGTGTAAAACATGTCATTTGTTATTGAAGATCAGCCTCAAACATAGAAATTGCCAAAATTAGATAATCAAGATAATTTTATTGTTTTGTCTACTTAATTATTTTAGAATAATATAATTGTAATTACATAGCCTATTCGAATTTTGAATTATGAAAAAAAGGGTTTTATAAAAAAAAATTATATTGTTAAAGGTAAGTTTGTAAATTTAAGACCAGTATCCACAATTCAATACTTTCGAAAGACCTTAATTAATTTTTGTAAAGACAATTGGACCAAATGCAGCAATTGCTTAACGTAGGCTGCCATCTATACTTCACATATAAACACGATCAAGATAGTCTAATTTAAATTCCCAGTAATTTGTTTTACATCTGAGAAAAATCAATGAAAAATCAATCTAGTATAATGAATATTCCAGTAATCTGCTAAAACTAAGCTGCGAGTTTGGGAAAATCTAAATCCAATTACTTCTAAACTCATTTTTCATTTCAGCTGTGTACGGAAGTGTTATGTAAAGACGACAAGTTATAAGTATCTTTTGATTGAATTTAGTTGATAAAATCAAGCTAAAACGATGAAAATTCTAGTCATCTAGATAAAGTAAGCTGTGAACTTGGTAAAATTCTAATTCCATTAATTATAAACTAATTTTTCATTTCAGCTGTACACCAATATTTATTAGTATCTTGTGATTGAATTTAGTGGAACTTATACATGAAAAAAAAAATATAACATTTGATTTGGGAAAAGTAAATAAGAAAAATAAATACCACTTCTACCCTAATCTCAGAAGAAGAAAACCTTTCCGGAATAAACCAAGTCATGGCCTGTACAACCATAATTAGTAGGACAAGAAATTATTCACAAACGGTCGCAGCATACAATCAGTATAGTCAGTGCGTTGCACCTTAACCATATGTCACACAAATCAGACCAAAGCCCAAATAGAATTCGAATGCTTAAAAAGAATAGCAAAGGGACAAAAACCCAAATAGACTATTTGGGTATTCACTAATAAACAAGTGAGAAATTATGTAGAGGAGACGCCTTACATTAGCACAGGTTTCCATAGAAGCTATGAAGTGCCCGTTGGCTCTCGCCCATTGCTTGTATGCCTCCGAGCCCTTTTTTCCGGTGTCACTCACACACTTGTTTGTTTTTTAATATCTGTCTGTGCAAAGAGCATTTGGTTTGTATTTAGATCTGAGCAGTCTTATAGAATGTTTCCATTCCTATTGCTTTTCATGGGTATCTATGAGCTAGACTAATCCTAATGACGTTCGACTGATAAATATTCAGACCCAATAAACCATATTTTCGTTTCACAATCCAGAGACATGTAAACGTGCACCGAAAACGGCAACAATTTTAGCTCACCGTTGTCAATCTCACCCTTCATTATTTTGTCAATCAGACGCTTTATCACACTATTTCTATAAAATAATATATGACGACATATCGATATCTGCATGGGATAACAGGGCTAAATTGGTATGGTAGTGGTTGTTGTAGGTTAAATCTAATTTAAAGCCATGGAATTGCAGATGATATGGATGCAATTGTTCCTCTAACTTTCTTCAAGAGACTATGCGAAGTCAATGTATGCCGCCTCTCAAGGGGTTGGCTCCTTTCTCAAACATATCTCTTTGAGGCATCTTGTCAAACAGTTCGCGTGCCTTGTTTATGCTTCCACACTTTTGCATACATGTCTACCAGGGCAGTTGTAACCACATCTGACAGACGCCCTCTATCCTTTGGCAGCGTCTATCCAGCCCCGAAAATGCACGGGGCATGGATGCATGCCGCATGCCATCACTTGCACCGAATGTTATGCATCGTACCATTTCCGTTATTCATTAGATCTAAGTACTGTTTGATAAGACAGGGTGAAATGCATTTACTCTTCACTTTATAGAAATTTACTGGAATTTTTAATAATTTGAACTTTTATGTTTATGATATTTAATGTTTTAATAAATATTAAAATATATTATATTCAAATAATTATTAAAAAGATTTAATTAAATTATATATAGTTTTCTAATATAATAATATAATATATTTCAACAATATTATTATATTATTTAAACTAAATATTTTTTATAAAATTTCATTATATATAATATATTTACTAACATTATTATAATATATTTGAATTATGATATAAAAATTGTAATATATTAGATATTATAATATAAAGAAAAATTTATAACTGTTTTTAATATTAAAATTATAAAAAAACATATTTTTAAATTTAAATAATATTATATATGATAATTATGTATATTATTTAAATAACTATTCTCTTAATTATTATATATAATTTATATGAAATATTTAGTTGTTTATTATTATTAGTTTTATAATATTATCATATTGTCATATTATAACAATATGATAATAATAATAATGAATAAAATAATTATTTAAATATAATATACATTATTATTATCATGTATAATATTATTTGACTTTAATAATATTTTTAAGACTTTATTTAACAAAAATTGATGGGTTCACTACTATTATAATATAATTATTATTATAATTATATTTAACATATAATTATATTAAAATAATAATAAAAATATATTATAATAATATAATATAATAATAATTATATAATAAAAATAATAATATTAATATAATATGATAATAGAGCCACCCAAATATCAATAAATCAATTGAAAATGAACCATAATTTAAAATGGAAACTTCTAAAAAGTAAATTAATTTTCACCCTTAGATAAAATACAACCCAACAAACAATTAATATCCCTCTCCAAATAAGACTAATAATCTAAAAGATTTAACATAAACTTCTAAAAAGTAAATTAATTTTCACCCTTGGATAAAATACAATCCAATGAACAATTAATATCCCTATCCAAATAAGACTAATAATACAATAATAATATAATATAGTATTAATAAAAATATAATATAATATATTAAAAAATATTTCGAAAAGCATCTGAAATGGCGCTCTCTGCTCCACCGAAAATTTCTGCAACTCCTGCGCCCTCCACAACCTCTGTGAATTCGGAATTGAATTTTGGTGCGCCTTCTTCAGTGACGGGCCAAGGTCGGCTTGATTCCGTGGGTGTGTCAACGCGTACTGCTTGCCCTAATGCGGTCTCTAGGGCTCCTCTGGCTATGCGTGTGCCTTCACGTAATGAGGAATCTGGTTCTCTGTTGGTCTCAAGGGGCTCGGGGGATGATGGTTAGTGTCTGGTTAATGGTGGTATGCCAACGACGGATTCTCCTTCTCCGTCTGCGACGATTGGCACTCTGAATATGGGTTTTGGCTGTGCGGCTGGGGGAGGCTCAAAGAAGAGTTTTGCAGATGCACTAATTAAGCGCCCCACCTCTCAGCGATGCGATCTCCCAGCGACTGCGAGTAACCTAGGTTCATGGGTTTCTGGTGTGGCCCCTCCCAAGCATATGCTCGATACCCTTTTGTCCTCTGGAGGCTCTCCTATGAGCCCTCCCTTTGCTGTTCGACAATCAACCTCTGCCCCTGAGATCTGCCTTAATGAATTAGCTTGCGACAGGGAAGAATTTTTGGTGGAACATGCCCTAATTTGTCATTTCACAAAGCTTTGGCCTAAACTCTGTGACCTGCATTCATGGATCGAGGCAAATTGGAAAGACTATCTCGAAGACGAAATCAGTATATACGGGTGATCCCACAATAGTGGTTTACACTTTTACCTAACCTATTAATCGATTTTTTTTTAACACACCTACATCTCGCACCTATAGCCATTAAACTCAGAAGGAATTTAGCAAGCATTTATGTAAACTAGAGTCTTATTACATTTTTTCTAGATTCTAAAAAATATTTTTTCATTTTTGGAATTACTGTAAATTTTTCCATCTCCCACAAAAAATTCGGTTTTTCAAAAATGCAAAGATTTTTAAAAGTGACTTATCATCAGATAACGAGATAACTTTTTTTTCCATGAAGGATAAAATTCCAATTCTTTCAAATTTAGATTTTAACCCGATATCTAGTGCTTCCAATTTGGTTAGATAGTTTTTATTGAATATTTTTTCTTTAATCAAGTTTCAAGTCAATCAAATGACAATTTAGACATAGCGACCGTGATAACGATAACTTTATCAGATGTATCAAAATTCTTCTCTTTTTGTTGATCAAGGACTTCAATATCCGGGTGCACTCATATTTTAAAAAATTTAATCTTCATTTTTCCACTTGCATAATGAGATTTTTGTTTTCATGAAAACTATATATTTAATAAAACTTAAAACGTATGATAATAAAACCAAAACATACTAAAATTATATTTTCCATTGGATAGCCTGCTTTGAAGGCTACTCCATCTTTAAGCTTGGTTTCTAAATATTCCCCATTTTCATCCCCTAACCCATTTTGAAGCGCAAAATCTCCTTAGGTTTCTTTTTGTGTGAACAAATTAAAAATTAGGTGCTGGGGTTCAGTATTCTAGCGAACCCCCACTAATATGCATTTTTCCTTTGTTTTTTGGGTGGGAAATGTGGGCCCAATAGTTAATGGGTTCGCTCGAACCCTAGTTCGGTCGAACCCCTTTATGGTTCGGTCGAACATGTAGGTTCATGCGAACCCCTAAAACCAATTTTTTTGCCATGGGGTCGTTTTTTCTCAATTTTCCTTCCTCCATCAAAGTGTAAACCACTATTATGGCTTCACCCATACCCATGTGCGAAAGGTTTTTTTATCTTAGAATTTGAATCTGTGGATGACAAAGAAATGGTGCTCAACACTGGCCCGTGGCTTCTCCATGGCAATTTTTTGTGCATGAAGCCCTGGTTCCCTTCTTTTGATCCACGTACAGATACTTTTTCAACAACATTTTTGTGGGTCCGTTTACCCTACCTCCCCTTACAATTCTAGGAAATTGGTTGTCTGAAGGCGATCGGCAATGGTTTGGGGAAATATCACGGCCTCTCAAAGGAGACAATCAACTATGAAAACTCGATGTTTGCTCGTTTATGTGTTGAGATGGATGTATCAAAAGGTCTTCCGGCAGATATATATCTCAAAGTTGGAAAGAGACGTTGGTGTCAGCGAATAGACTATGAAAAGATAGCATTCAGGTGCAGATTTTGCTTTGCCACAGACCATGGTTCTGCTCGACGTCGACGAAGACATGCTGGGGTGTGTGCTAATGATGCTCCTATTCGCAAACCCTCATGGTGGGAAGGTGCTAATTCATGCCACTATGCCATTTCTCCTCCTACAAAGACTGGAACTCCTCCCACTCCTACTTCTTAGAGCTCGGTTCCTCCTCCATCCCATAACTTGAAGGATGCTTGCATGACAGATTCTCCCCTTTCGTTGGTGGAGGCAAACACTTTGTCTTCCCCTCAGGAGCCCGCTTCGCGAGATAAATGTTTGGAAGTTTGCACTGCCAATGTTCACATGTCTTCTCCAGAAAGCACACAACCGAGCCTCCTTGGTAAGGATGAGGTCTCCACCTTTTCTCTTGCTGCCACTTGCAATGATGCAGTGAAGTTTGGGCACGTGTGTACCGATCCTTATACAGCCTCTGAGTCAGAACAAGACTGGACTGAAGTTAGGCGGAAGAAATCTCATTCTTCTGTTCGAATGGCACTCAGTTCTGCAAAGAAATAGATTTAATGTTTTTCATGCAAGTTTTTGGTTTGACTCACCATTTCGGTCCTTTGTGCTTTCAAACTCCCTAGGGCAGCATGACATTTCTTTTTGATCTGATTTATGGAGTCGGGTCCTCGAGTAGTACTTCTACCTATAAAAATATAATATAATATATTATTAATATTATAATATAATATAATATTTCAGCATTGCAAGGTTGTCCATGGCGGCCCCGCACCGCGCCGGTTCGCGCCCTCGGCCTGGCGTCTTTTCCGGCACGCGTGCGGCCCCACCGCAAGCCTGCCCACTGCCGGGTCACCGCCCCACCAGCGCCAGGCAAGTGGAGTGCCAGTCAGCCCCACCCATGAATGCCGCGATTGCCACTTATGCCATGCAGCCAGCCAAGAATCTGCAATTTGTTCCAGTCAATTCCCAGTCTCCACCATCCCTTAATTATATAACTCAAACCCTAACCTAACCCTAATCCTAATAGTAACACTAACCCCAACCCTAATCCAAAATTTATCTCTACCAATAACCTTAATCCTAATACTACCATAACCTTAACCTAATGCCAATCCCAACTCTAATCCTCATTATATCTCTAACCCAACCCAAATTCTAATTCTATCATTAACTCTAACCCTAATTGTAATCCTAATAGTTATGCTAACCAACCCCAACCGTAATAATAAACATAACCCTAACCATAATCCTAATTTCAATACAAACTTTAACCCAAACCTAATCCTAATGTTACCTCTAGTTGTAACCCTAACCCTATCAATAATATTAACACTATTTACAACCATAATGTTAATTGTATGTCTAAACCTAACCATAACTTTAATATTAATCGTAATTGTAATCCTAACCCTAAACCTAACCTTATCCTTCATCCTAATTATATCTCTAATGCTAATCCTGACCCTACCCTAATTGTAATGCTAAATCAAACCCTACTTCCAATTCTATCTCTAACCCTTACCCTAATCCTAATTCTATCTCTAATCCTAACCCTAACCCTAATTGTAATGGTAAACCCAACCCTGATTCTAATTCTATCTCTAATCCTAATCATAATCCCAATCCTAACCCTAACCTTGATTCTATCTCTATCTCAAAGCCTACCTTTCATCATAATTTTATCTCTAATCCTAACCCTAAATCTAAATTATAATGCTAAACCCAACCCTACTTCTTATTCTATCTCTAACTCTAACCCTATTCCTAAAGCTAACCCCAACCCTAGCCCTAATAATTTTGTTTTCCATATGGCACTGTGAATGCTACTAGCATATATATATTTCTAATAATATATATAAAAAAATATCAAGAGATATCCTTCTCGAGCCTCAAGAAGGAGATCTCTGGACAATTTTTTATATATATTATTAAAAAAAAATATATGCTAGTACATAAGAATTGTATTATAGTATAATTTTTCTTTATATTATAATATCTAATATATTACAATTTTTATATCATAATTCAAATATATTATAATAATATTAGTAAAATATTATAATATAATATAATTTTATAAAAAATATTTAGTTTGAATAATATAATTTAATATTGTTGAAATATATTATATTATATTATTATATTAGAAAAAAAATATATAATTTAATTACACTCTTTTAATAATTATTTGAATATAATATATTTTAATATTTATTAAAACATTAAATATCATATAAGCATAAAAGTTCAAATTATTAAAAACTTCATAAAGTTGGTAAATTTCTATAAAATGAAGGGTAAATGCATTTTAAAGTGAAGAGTAAATACATTTCACCCTGTCTTATCAAACAGTACTTAGATCTAACAAATAACGGAAATGGTACGCCTGCATAACATCCCGTGCAAGTGATGGCATGCAACATGCATCCATGCCCCGGTGCATTTTCAGCAGCGTCTATCATTCTTCCCCCATATTCAGTGTTCACTCGTGTTGTCCTATCATCATTCTAGAGACACCCTTTTAAATTGGGGACATCTAATTTTCTCCATTGTGATGTCCTTATAATGAGTTAGCATCTTACATCAAATGAAATTTGGATTTATCCATATCATCTTGTTCCTACGTGCTTGATTATGCTCCTAGATCTACCTTTACTATACTAGAGGTATCAAAATGCATTTTTTATCCTATCATGTGTGTTCGCATGCACTACCATGTTGTAAGAGCCACATAGGGGAAACCATGACTCCTCATATCACTTATTGTAGCTTTGGTTTTATTTATTTATTTATTATGTGTAGTGTAAATATGATTGTAACAAGGGGTATAATGTAAACATAATACAATAAAGCTCTTCAAAGATAAATAAATAAACAATTTAATAAATATAATAATTGAATATTGATAATATTTTAGATAGATGTAATTAACATGTCTATACTAGTTAGGTCATTTTGACATTTAAAATATTTTAATTTAATTATGTAAAGTAAAATTTTGTAGAAGAATACTCTAATTTATAATGAGAACATAAATATATTCAATCTTATTAAATATTTGGAATGTTTTAACATTAAAATAAATTATAATAAATTAAAATTAAAATGTTTATATATAAAAATAATATTTTTAAAATGAAATATTAATTTTAAAAAATATTAAGATAATTAAAATACATTTAAAAAATATTTAAAATAGATACAATTTAGAGAGAATGAACTATTTATTATGTAATTTTTCTATATCTAATATATCTTAAATATCATCATACATGTAAAATGGTTTTTTTTAAATGAATTCATTTATTAATTTATAATTAAAAAATATATTTTATCCAAAATTTAATATTCTTTTATATTAAAAGTTTTAAAATTTAAAGATTTTCCCAAAATCTCATAAATATAATTTTTATTTTATTTTAAGAAGTTAACTATTTTTGTAAGAAATTAGATATCTTGAATTATTGTTGTTCAAATTAAAAATTTAGAAATTAGAAAATAGTTTTAACAAAATTTATATTAAAGATATCAACATTTTAATATTCAAATTAAATTAATAGAAACAATTTTTTTAGAAGATTTTAATATTTTAATATTAAATATTTAAATATTCTTATTTTCAATTTTACTTTATATTAAATATTTAAAGAATTTAACCTAAATAACATCAACAAAATGTTGTGTGTATTTTATTTGACTAATTTACATAATATTAAAAAAAGTGTTATGCATATATTTAATTTAATCAATTTACTAATATGATTAGAAGGTGAGTTTTTATTAAAATTAAATATTAATTTCTTAACAATATTGACATAATTGATATGTTAATTAAAAAATGTATTCAAAATACAGTGAATACAATTTGAAAACATGCATTATTCGTTATCTATTTTTTTTAATATAATATAAATATTTATCTTAATATATTTAAAAGTACTATTTTAAAATATATTTTGAATGTATTCAATTATTAAAATATGAAATTTTATAAAATTAAATACATTCAATCATTAAAATATAAAACTTTATAAAAATTAAACTTATATTTTATTGTATAAAATTATTCTTGTGTATTTTTTAAAAATTTAAATATTTACAAGAAATCTTATAGAAAATATTTAAAATTTTATTTTAAAATTGAACATTGTTTATCAATAATCAAATTAAAAATTTATGAATAAAATTATATTTTTATCAAAATTTAAACATTAATTTGTATTGAAACTATCAAATTTTATAAAAATTACAATTGTGTTTTATTTAAAAGTTTTATATTGTTTCATATTAGAAAAGTTTAAATTTAAATTTTTATTTTAAACATTTGAATATTGTTTATCAAGTTATTTAATCAAATTAAAAAATTATAAATAAAATTTATTTTTATCAAAATTTAAACACTATTTTATATTAAAGATATTTTAAAATTTATATTTAAATTAATTTAATATAAACAACATTTAAGAGATTTAATATTTTTTATATTAAAATATTCATATATTTGTATGAAAATATTCATATATTTATCCATTAAAATGAAAATTATAACTTTTATCAAATCTTAGCGATATTTTAAATATTTTTACCCTTTAAGAATGATTATTTTAATATATTCAATTATTGATTTTAGTGTAAACACGGAGGAAGGGACGTAATTTGTGCTCAAAAATCAAAAAAGTTACGGCTGCCAGTTACGGTTCTATTTGATTTATGTAGTATATATAATAAATAAAACCATAAAGATATTTGTACAATCCATATTAATTTTTATTTATTTCTTATATATAAAATAAAATTTAAAACATTATTAAAAAATAACTATTATAAAAAAAAATTAACATGAACTCGTCTTCAATTATTAATCAATGAAATTAAATATAAAAAAATTACATCTTAAAAATAAAATTTATAAACACATTACAAGTTAAAATGAAATAGAAAGAAGATTAAAAAAAACGCTTAAGGCAATAAATGGGGAGAGCATGGCGTGAATTGCCACTAAGTACTGTGTAGTCAAAGTAAATACGGATGGCAGAGTTAGGGAGACAAAGTTACAGAAGGCCGAAAATACACGAATGGCGAGAAAATCAAGGAAGACAACATCCATCCATGCCCCATCCATGCCCCATCCATGCCCCGGTGCATTCCTGGGGCTGGATAGACATTGCCCTATCCTTTGTGCTTTGGTGGATGCCCATGCCCTGTTCCAAAGCCTTCATTTCACACAAGCAGGGAGAATTGTGGAGTCTGAATGGTTGCCTACAGCTGCTACCTACTACGAAAGTGACACGCTTTAATTTTCGTCACATAAACCCTAGCAGGAAAATGCCAGCCAATTCTAAGCATACGTACCCGCTTGCCAGTAGTATTAAAGGTGCGCCAGAAAGTAATATCACCGTACAGTTTTGCCTGCAATGTTTCATAAAATGCAACTTGCAGAGGACACGTAAATTGCAATTTGCAGAGGCCGTGTAAAATGCAACTTGAAGTGCCGTATTCTTAAATAAAAGTTCGGCGGGACAATTAAAGGTCAGGATGACTTTAATCGTTGGCGAGGTTTATTGCTAATGATGAGCCGTCGATTAAACATTTGAGGTTGATCATCTTCATATTGGATACGCCGAAGCGTAAACCAGGGGAAACGTACCAGTAGCCGTTAGGGCTAACTTTGTGCATTTGTGCAGAGTGCAAAATAGGTCCGATTTCAAATTATTATTTTTGGGCTTCTTCGTAAGTGAGCTAGGACCTTAAAAAGAAAAATTTGGCTTCTGAGTATTTAAAACGTGCCTTCTGAAACCCGTAAAACAAAAAGTGCTCAAAAAGGGTGTTTTTAAACCTCTGTCCCTTACATCTTTACCACTTCGCCAGTACCTGTTTATATAGACAACCAATAAAAAACCACAAAAATTTAAGGTGTTTTCAATAGTTTTTCAATGTGTTTTAATTTTTTTGGTCAACTACACATTCAGTAGTGAACATATATTGGTGTAATTTGTAAATTTTTATTGGCATAATAAAAACAATGTAATGACTAAAATGTAAACGGTTATTGGGGGGTCAGGTGAACAAGGAGTAAACAACAATTGGATCATGAACGGCAATTGGGGGTTTTCCCCTAGACTAAAAGTGCTTCTAATGACGTTAGATTTTTGAGCTCCAAACAAGATTTTTGCACAATTTCACACGAATATATTAATTGCATGACAAGATTATAACAAGATTATTTTTCAGGTATTTGATAAGCGATGTCCGAAAGTGTCTACTTCGACGGCGTGCGTCTTTATCAATCAAATCTTTTCTCATTGGATTTTCCTGCAACAAAGTCGAGTGATGGACAGAAAATCAAGGAGGTTGATCTGTATGTTTAATGAATCTACCGCTTTTATTATCATAATGTTTAATGAATCTAGGTACTGCTTTTATTTCTGGTGAAGAAACACTTCAAAAGTATCGAAAATGTTAAAGTTTTTTTTTTAAATAGTTTTAAAATCTTTTTTATTGGAAATCGTTCTTACAATATACATAATAAATATAAACAATTTAAAATTAATATGTTATATTTTATTTAATATTGTGGAAGCAAAAAGTTTGTACTGTCAACAATTTATTATTATGTGTTTTTTCTTATTTGAACTTCCAGAGCTCATTTTGTCTACGGATGAAAGGCAACAAGAGAACCTGGTTGACACTGAAACGAATCTCAGCGATCCATCATTTTTCGCCATTCCCCATTCGTAAAAAAACCTCCCTTCTCACTGGAAAATAATCTTTGTACTGTGTCATCTGCAAAAGAACAAAAAAATACTTACGGCGAAGTATTAGATTTAGGGTTTTTTTTTTTTTTTCCTCTCTCGTGACCTATTTAGCCGCCCAAGATATTTTCAAAATGGAGCCCAAACTAATTAAATTTGAGCACATAAAATTTTGTTCTCAGTTGGGTGAGTGGTTTCTATTTTTATTAATGATTATCAAATGAAATTTGTGGGTCTATTGTTGATAATAATAATTGTATTGATGGGAGAAAAATGTCTAGCAAATAGCATAGTATAATTTTAGTTTAGATTAATATATATGGAGTAAGAGGGTTGCACGCGGCACCAAGATAACAAATTAAAAATATGCATATAACAAGGAAACAATATTTGAAGTCTGTGATTTTATAAATATTGTCTCTTCATTAAATTTTATTCAGAAATTAATGAATTGTGTTATTAAAATTGAGTGGACATACGTTTAATATATTGAAAATCTGAATACAGTAATGTGTTGGTTTTAATAACCATATTGATATATGTGAAATTAATGATGGTAATGTATTATTTTAATGATTAAATAAATTAAATAAATGAAATATGCATATATATACAATATTAAGAGAAACACGAATAATTTGAATGATAATCAAGTTACTAGACTCTTTTTAAATTGGAGCCCAAAATCATTAAATGCGTGTATATGAATTCCAATCACGTGAACATTAAATAAAGTGACGAAGTAGTGATGATATTTTTTCCATTTGTTTTGATGATAATACCAACATAATAGTTATTGCTATTATTATATTATTGATGTGAATTTTAAATCAAAATGTATATATTTTTCCTTCTATTGCTTAAGCATTAACAAGATAGTCGGGTAGTAAAAAAGTTATGTCATCCGCAAATATATCTACTATAGCCAATATAACTACTAGCAATGGCACCTTGTTGTGCAATGGGTACGTCGAAGAGTTGTGGAAGGTCAATCAGGAGGCGAGCTACAGGAAAAAGGTTTTAGAGTATCTTTATTAAAAATAAGAATAAGCGGTCCTAACAACATCAATGGTTTCCATATGTTCCCATTCTCATATTAATTGGAAGTTTTTGCAGACATAGAGATAAATACCGATAAGAACCCATCCACATCTGAAGTCGTTAGCCATTCTATCATTATTCACATTTATCATAATCGGACAAACTTCTCAACCGTTGATTTTAGAATTCCCCACGCCCTTTCACATAGTAAAACAAAAATTATTTATTATATATTTAAAACTAATTAATTATTATACTTTTTAAGGGAAAGGATGTCGTAATGTTAAAACTTAAATGTGCTCATTATAAGGGCCGTATTAATAGTTAATACATAAATAATAAATATAATATAATAATATAATACATAAAATAATGACAAATAATACATATTTATAGAATAATATAATAGTTAGTACATACAATTTAAAAAATAAATATAATAATATTATTCTACAATAAAAAAAAATTTAAAAATTAATAATAATATTAAAATCATTTTCTAAATGACCTACCAATTGATCTCATACACTACACAAATGTGTGCAAAAAATAAACCAATTGTTTTCCTAATTGACCTTCCACACCTCTTTGGTGTACCCATTACACAGGGTGCCATAGCTAGTATATATTATTTTGAATTTATTTATATCTTAATATATTTTATTTAAAATTTAATGTATTAAATATATATTTATTTTGACTGTTTTAATTTTATTTTTTTTAAATTACACCGAAGGCGTATCTTATTTGAAGAAGACAAAGCTAAAATTGCCAATCAATGATTAATATTCAGTCTGCCGACTATTAAATGAATCTCAACCGTTCATCATTTTTCGCCATTTTTTCAGTTGATTGTCATCAATTTTCACTGCTTTCCCCACCACTTTACGATAAGCTTTAAATTAAGCGAGAGCAGGTGTGAATGGTACCGCCGTATTTGAAGCACTATCATTTTGTCTCCCTCGCCATATGGGTATAGCTCGTTTAACCAACAAGGAAAGTTTTTCCAATCATGTCAATTGTATCAGCCATATTAGAGAGGAAAAAACATTTGTTTAACCATTTCTAGTTTTATAAATTTACTCGTGTTTTCCAAAACATATCGGAATACATTTTGTAAGACTATAGGTGAATGCTCTGACCATTTCCCGTAGTAATTAGTTTAATCCAGTCACAGTCACAAAGTCATGCTACTACTACATTGCGTCATGTGAATTATAACGCTTTGTAAGCAACTACCTAATAATGATAGCTATTACTGTTCAAAATTGGCCCATTAAATTTACCAAACCTTTCACATTGAAACCAAAATGGTAGTTTAGGATTTAAGAAATCTTCACACTTTGCCTAAAATAATGGTAAAGTATTTCAAATTTATTTTATATAGAAAATAAATAAGTGTATTTTAATGATTTGAAGTTTTTGAGAGTGTTTTTCTTTTAAATAATAGAAACATTTAGTGTACATGGAGTATGTTACTCAATAATTTCTTTAACATGATCGTATAATTAGAAATTAAAATAATTAAAAATTAAAATTTTCGTTAGATCTTAATAATGAACACATTTAGGTTTTAACATTGCGGCATCTTATTTTATTTTTTTATTTTTAAATAATTGTTTCCATTTATTTGAAAGAGTTATTTTATTTTTTAGAATTTATTTAATAACTAGCATAATTAATATATTTAACTTATATTTAATATATTTAAATTAGCATAAATTAGTTAAAAATTTTGATTATAATATTTGATTTATAATTTGTTTAAAGTAAAATTATATATATATATAATATAAAATTTGATTTATAAGTTTATTATATGAAATGTGGTTTATATTTTAATAATAATAAATAAATTATAAATAATTTAATTATACTTATTATTATATATTATATTTTAAAATAAAACTATTAATTACATAAAATGATTAAAATTTATAATTAATAATTATTATAGTTTTATATAGTACAAAAATAGATCAAAAATTTATCCTAATTGACTTTCCACACTTCTTCGGCGTACCCATTGCACACTAAGGTGCGATTGCTAGTTTAAATTTATTGTCTAATTTTTATATATTATACATTTTATATAATACAAGTTTATATAATCTCAATATTGGATGCATCTCAAAAGGGATTGATATCAGTAGTCGCTACATACTCGATTATGCCAAGCCCTAGTAAGGGATTCTGCAAGAGCCTCCATCTAGCTCTTGGGTCACTTGGGATGATCCACTCCTAATGCCCCACTCCGTCCAAGACACCCAATCACTATGGGAGGGCTCTCTTGTCTCAAAACGGTCTCAATACTAGATGTCAAGAAAGAGATTGATAATGGTATATCCTTGTTGCAATGGTTTTTGGATTAGATTGTGTGAGTTTTTTGCATCTCCTCCAGAAACTGTTGCAACAACAATTGATATGGATTGTGGAAGGAAACTTGATATCATTAAATGGTCTCTCCTCTCATCCAACCATTTTTTTGAGTGGTTCACAATTATATAATTTTGTCGCTCTGCTCACCCATTATAACCCCCTCCCAACCTATTAATTAAGCATCAAATAAGTGTTGAACTACTTCAACTATACAATACATATATAAACATGCACACATATATTCATACATATACATATATATACATTATATGTATTATGTATACATGTCTATTTGTATATGTATATTTATATAAACATACACATACACATATATGTAAATACATATATATACATGTACATATGTATATGTATATATATAGACATGTAAATACATATATAGACATGTACATATGTATATGTATATGTATATGTATATATATATATGCCTGCATAAATAGATATATACATAATGGTCGACCATTGCTCAAGCTACACATCGCCCAAGTCCTAATGCATATCATAAGCTTGCACTATTTTAAGATGGCATCAAATCCATTTCCACAAGACGGCCATCACACCTCATGTAATACATAGATACATACATTATTCATATGCATTCATGTATATGCATACATATATATAAAAACATGCATATATAATATATGTACGTATATACATGCATACATATATATGTATACATATATATACATCTATACATAATGGTTGAGTGTATCCCCCTTCCTAATGCATATTAACAGACCACAATGTTTCAACACATCTATACATAATGGTTGAGCATTGCCCAAGTTGTGAACCCCCCTTCCTAATGCATATTAATAGACCACAATGTTCCAACACAAATTGATTTAGCATCAAAGAAATGAGGATAATAGCAAATGTGTGTGCTACCACTGTTTCTAGTACCAAATATCGTAGAGATCTAGAAACAATATTATCATCAAGTGTCCATTTCCTTTAATGAGGATAGATGATCTTGTCAATTACTTATGTGGCGTCAAACATTTCGAAAGATACATTAAAAAAGTGGATATCATTCAATGAGTGGACATCATCAAATCAAAACCAAAGAAGCAAATGAGTGTAAGACTACATTTTAGAAGAAAGAGGATTTGTATCGATAGTTGATTATTTGAATCCACAAATATACATAGTAATTTTATGATGATAATAAAGTGTAAAAAATATATATTGGTAAATTTATTGTTGTATAATGGATGGGATTTTGATTTTCAAGAAAGCTAAATGACATCTAAAATTATGGTATTTTTATTCATGTTGAAGTCCTTAATTATGTATTCAAAGGAAATGCCTCTTCTTGGGGAATTTCCTATTAAGGCATTGTAAGTGATGAGAACATCATGAATGACGTACATCCATGCCTTGAGACGAGACATGGATCTCCCGAGCACCTTTACATTTAGACAGGTTTTGAAAGGGTCTACATAAGATAAAACTCTTGATTATGTGGTATCTACATGTAGTTCAACTCTTATTTAAATTCACTTAATGATATTAAGTCATTCCTTGCGCAAGGAGATGAGTGGAACTTTGGTGTTGAATCCTTGGAAGATGTTTTCATTTACACTAAAAGACAAGAATAATATTTGGAGGATATCAAATTAGTAGTACAAAGGTTGAGAGAATAATAATGAAGTATTTAAGACTCACTAATATTTATTGTGACCATCATAACTAAGGTTGAGAGAACAATAATGAAAGTTTTTAAGCTCCTAATATACTTCACGAAAAAAGTACAATGTATTTACATAATTATTTGTCTTGTTGTCAAAGCCAAAGCTCAAAGGTCACGCTCCACTTTAATGGAACGAAACATAATTGGAGAAACATCTATAGGAAAGGTAAGCAGAAAACCTTACAATGGAAAAGAATGGTAAGAAATTGAAATATAAATTTGCCTATATATCATGAATAAGCTATGATGACGAGGTTACAAATTTTGAGATAGAAAGATTTAAATGTCAAAGTTTATACTAAAGGGAAAGTTATCTATTAGTGTTGGTCATCATAAAGATAACCAAGAGAAAATCTCTAGTTATATCATTGTTTTGAGGTGATCAACTCAACCAGAATTAAGTATGTGCATCCAATTAGTGGATGATAAGGTTGTAGAAAAGTGAGAATGAAATTTTAAAACAACTACAATAAGAGAAGTGGAATATTTTTAGAGGTTTTTACCTTCCTAGTTGGTTTATTTATCTTCCAATAGTATTATAACAAGTTAAAAAGGTAATTGCCACTACCACAAAGAAATAGAGAGGAATAGGAGGGAGAGATGGAGGGATATTTAGATAGAGAAAGGGAAAGGGAGAGATAGAGATAAAAATTGAGAGTTAGTGACAGAGAGAGAGGAGAGAAAGAGAGGGGGGATAAGCAGATAAAGATAGGTAGAGGGATATAAAAGGGAGATAGATAAAGAGGGAGATAGAGAGGAGGATAGATGGTGGGAGGGAGTGGAAGGGAGAGAGGAAGAGATATTTGAATAAACAAGGTTTAATCTCTTAGTCATGATTGTTTCTTTGGCAATTATACTAAGGTTTTGTTAGAACATAATGTTATCGGGAGTCTTAACCTTATAACATTTATCTATTGTTCTAATATAAGGTTATTAAACTTTATATATATTATATGCTTATTAAGCATATCCTATTTGAAATAATTTGTCTAATAATTAGATTATTTATTATATTTATGAATAGGTGTTGTTGAATAGGTGTGACTAATACCCTTTTAGGTATTATGTCACCCTTTCTCCCATATTTAAGGAGGTTCTCTCTCATTTGAGAGATGAAAATTTTGGAGATTGATAGTGAATTCTATCACTATGCACATGAGGTATTATTGGTCATGTGGAAGTATGGAGAAGTATTCCCCAAGTTTGGTTTGTGTTATAATAGACCATTATTGTAAGTGCTTTAATAAAATGATGTTTTATGGGATTTTTTATTCAAAAGGGTTTTCCCCATGCATATCTTGTGTAATGTGTACAATCTATGCTTGTATGATTCCTTTTTTATTTCATGTTTTATTTATAATTATTAGTATCCTAAGATCCTAATTTCTAATATGTTTTATATTGTGTACACATGTATGAGTGAATTTTTCTCTAGGCCAAACAAAATCCGTATATCATCCATTCAACTCTAATCATTTCTATCATTTACTTAGATTTCATATGAGCCCTCTTCCCATTCCTTTGCACATTAAAAGTTGAAAATTTAGAGCAATATCATGAGAAATACTTTTAAAAAGACATCATATTTTAGATTTCTTTTAAATAATAAAATATTAAATTAATGTTTATAAAAAATCAAATTATTATTAATTATTTAATATTATATTATTATAAATTATTTAATATTTTTAGTTATTTACTATTATATAAATATTATGATATTTGCTATTTATAATTTAAAAGATATTTTAGATATGCATTAAATAGGTTTTTTTTGGAAAGGGTGTTGTGTTTTGTTTCTTGTTTCATATGTGGCAGGGACTTAACAAGCTCCTAGCTGACATCAACAATTTTGGCTCCTATACAGTGAAGTTAAAAGTAATTAACAAAGAATAATTTTGGCTCCTACCTGCCCTTGTCTAGAACACCAATTATGTTTTTCATATTTGTAGTCACAACTAAAGTGCACTCAAAGTAGAATGTGAGTATGATGTACGATGCAAGTTAATATTATCCTCTTCATTCTAATCAATATATAGATTTTTAATTATTTATGAATTAAATTTAAGATCTCTTATTTCTAAGAGCTACAACTTACAAATCTTTTCATCACAATAATATACATATAAAAATGGCAAATCATCATCTTATTTTAAAATGAAAAATAAAATCAATATAAATTTAAACACAACTATTACGCCCTTAATATTAGTGCATATCGGGTTATGAATAGTCAGCTTGTGGCTATCTTAACTCCTAATTAAGTCATGTTATCATTATTATATTATTATTTAGTTAGCTAGGTTAGCCTAGGGCTTATATAGGTTTATCTAAGTCAGTCTAGGTGATATCCTAGGCATAAATAGGTATATATAGGAGGTTGTGAGTCTTATTTGATCATCATGTTGAGTATTGTGTTCTTATTGAAGACTATTGGAGGTATCCCCTTCGAAACTTGGGTTAGGAGGTTGCCCCCTTGAAGTGGCATATTATTATCAATTATTTTTAGTAGATTTCATATTATATTCTTCTTATGCAAGTTGTTTCATTATAAGTGGTATCAGAGCATGATCTTGGCACTGTGACAACAAGGCATTTTTGTTAATTTTGGAGGTCATTTTGGAAGGCAGATATCTTTTAGATCTTGGTAAAAAAATATATAATTTTTAAAGGGTTTTTTAATACTATATTAAAGAAGCTACAGTCCAGATTTCACATAAATTGGAGCAGAATTAAATGAATTATTATAGAATTAGGGTTTCTACATAATTTATTTGGAAGGTGTATATATCTCCAATCCCATTGAGTTGGAGCCTTAATTTTAGTGGGTTTTGGAATAAATAGAAGACAAGCCTACAGTTAAAAATTTAGATAAATTCAAGCATAAATGAATGAGTATTACAAAATTAGTGTTTCCAAGAAAATCACTCTCAAGGCTACAAATCTGCTAATTTATTGGAGTTTTTTATAAGTGGTATCTTGGCCCTAGTAAGTTACAATAAAAAATTTAGAGAATTTAAGTTTCATTTGTGTGATTTATTTCAAAGTTATTAGTTTCCATCATGACAGGGCCTACAACAAGGGGCAAAAATAATGTTGTCACACTGGAAAAATCCCCTAATAAGAATGAGGTAACAATAGAGTATATTAATCACAATGAGGAAATCAGTAAGGTCGAGGAAGACATTTTCTCAAAGATGGAGATGTATGGCCTAAGAGGAGATATAGCAAACATATGAAGAATGTTAAGTGCTTATATGGATGGACCAAGAAAGGATGTCTCAAGCAATCAAGGTGAATCATGTAGGTTAGCTAATCTTGATCAAAATGTTAATGCTCGTATGGGATCTAGGAATTTAACACCAAAGGTGGATATGCATAAGTTTGATGTGAAGGATCCGCTGACATGGATAAACCAAATGGAGAATATTTTTTGATGTACATCAAGTTCTAAATGGTCAAAAGGTCACATTGGCTTCCCTATATCTGTAACTAAATCAATTCATTTGGTATCGATGACTTTGTACTCATCGTCAAGAAAAGGGTCTCACTATCTCATGGTCAGTTTTTATAGAGGAGCTCCAATCACAGTATACCAATAGTGTGACAAATAACTTCTTTAGTCAACTAGCTAAACTTCAACAAACACGATCAATCAAGAATTATATTTAATCATTCCAAAATCTATCCTTAAGAGTGGATACAATTTTATAGAGGATAACTTGAATGATTTATTTTTGGGTGGTCTCAAGGATCACATTCAACATGAGGTACACATGTTTAGTCCTAACTCTACATCTGAGTCTTTTATCTTAGCACACAAGGTAGAGGAGAAGTATTTGATTCCTAGTAAGGGGCTAATGAGATAGGAGAGAAAGGATACTCAACACCTTCTCTTCAACCTACTAAGTTGACTTCACAAAAAATTGAGAAGAGAGCAAAAGGGTTGTGTTTCAATTGTGACAACAAATATAGTCCAGGACATAAATGCAGAGAAAATAAATTATTCTATATTGAAGGTCTGAGTGAGGAAAAAGAGGAAGAACCAATATCAGAAGGTGATAAGGAGTCAAAGGATAAATTACAGGATCTCCAAGCAATAATTTCTTGTCATGAACTCTCAGGTTTTAGTGCCCCACAAACTCTCAAGGTAATGGGTTTCTTAAATAAGCAGAAAGTAACAGTGTTGATTGAATTAGGTAGCACACATAATTTCATCATCAAAAAGTTGGCTACTCATCTAAATTGTTTTGTATATCTAACTCTAGAGTTTCAAGTCTTGATTGTTGATGGTGATATAATTAATTATTCTAGAAAGTGTCATAGCATCAAATTATCCAAGGGAGATTATCACCTTGATATCCCAATGTATGTTATCTCCATGGGTGCAGCAGATATTGTTTTGGGAGTACAATGGTTGAACTTCTAAGAACTATTCATCATATTTCAATCAGAAGGAAAGACAATAGAGCTAAGAGGGTTGAAGGAAAAGTACCCACAAATGGTAAGCTCTCATTAAATGTAGAAGATGCTTAAGAAGGGAGCTAATGGTTTTGTGGTCCAATTATGTTCATTAGAAGTCACTCAATTGAATGGTTGCTCCCATCCAGATTTAAAGCAATAGTTGATCATCACTCAGTGGTCTTTGGATATAAGCTTAAAGGACCTCCTCCTAAGGGATCATGATCATACCATACAATTAGTTTCAAGGAACCAACCACCAGCAACAAAGATACATCCATCTTTTCATGTCTCTTGTTTGAAGAAGGCAAATGGGCATAATATCCCTATGCAAGAAATATTACCAAACCTCGATGAAGGAAGAATCACAATGGAACCAAAGTTCAGTTGTCAAACATGCCCAAAGAAGCTAAGGACTAGAAAACTCATCCAATGGAAGAATTTACCATTTGAAGATACCACATAGGAGGATGGGGAAGAATCCATACCTGATTAGCATTAAGGGCAATGCTTCTTTGAAGAGAGGGGCCATGTTACGCCCTTAATATTAATGCATATCGAGTTATGAATAGTCGGCTTGTGGCTATCTTAACTCCTAATTAAGACATGCTATTATTATTATATTATTATTCAATTAGTTAAGTCGACCTACTGCTTATATAGGGTTATCTAAGTCGGACTAGGTGATATCCTAGGCATAAATAGGTATACATAGAAGGTTGTGAGTCTTATTTGATCATCATGTTGAGTATTGTTTTCTTATTAAGACTATTGGAGGTATCCCCCTTGAAGTGAGTTAGGAGGTTGCCCCCTCGAAGTGGTATATTATTATCAAGTATTTTCAGCATATTTCATATTATATTCTTCTCGTGCAAGTTGTTTCATTACAACAACTTATATAATTATTTTTTATAATAATATGTTTTACATTAATATCTAAAAAAAATGTAAGTTGTCAATCGACTTCTCTGCAACAAAGATGAAGGCTTACAGCCATGTATGTAATTTTGGCATACAAAGTCCTTTGAAAGATAAAACTTTTTATTTCAATAACCTTATGCCAATGTAACATATTATTTAAACTTATGGACAGTGTCATAGTTCAAGCTTAATGTTGGAAGAAGTAATAAAATTTGTTAGAATTCTTATCACATGAAACATTGAAACTCAAATTTCAGGGCTATCAACGACTGTGAATACAATTAAAGCCCAAAATTTTGTATGCTGACAAATATTGCAAATGTTTTAATCAAGTCTATGAGCAAATCAAATAATTTTGAAAGGCAATTTTGTGCTATTAGACTCCCAAAATATCTCACAAATACATTGCTGCCTACCATGAAGTTTGGAAAGGAATAAAACTAACATCCTGGAAGAGTTGGTCGGACCCACCCTTGTAGAAATGAAAGACTTTTTACTAAAAGTGGTAAACAAGACTTTGTTTCCCTTCTACTTATGACTAATGTTTCCTGGAATCAGGTGAGCCGACCACAAAGGTCTCAGACTATAGACCAAACAAATCTTTTTCAGTGGATGACAATGCGGGAGTCGAACTTCAACGCGATGCGCTAGAGTCTCATAGATGCACTAGCGTCCTATATAGATAGGGTCAAGTAGCAGCCAAAAACACACAAGTTCTACTGACAACCTGAATGTTCTAGTTTGAAAGTTTGAAAAGAAAGTACAAAAATGCAAAGTACAAGAAGAATACTATGAAAGACTATTCTAATAGAAAAATTATAAGGAAAGAAGAATACCAACTTACTCAGTCCATTTCTCCAGCTAGCTCCAAGTGGACGAACTTGCTCCTACACACACAGTAGCAAGAAAAAAGTCGGGGCTATGTTTTGAGGTTTGCCTCAATCAAACCCCTATTTCGATATTCCCACCTCCATAGATAGCTAATATCCAACGAGATAGAGAAAAGTGATAAAGAGGAAGATAGAAATGACATAACATAGTGTAGTGTTGAAAAATGTGTCCCTTTGCATTTTCACATTTGATATGGGAATAATTAATGATAAATTGGATTTAATATCACCTTGGTCTAGTGTTGTGAGGTGTTTTACACATCCACATTAGGTCTTGGGCCTTTTTTAAGCTAAATTAACTTAACTCTGCCTTAATTTAATGTGGTAAAACATATTTATTTACACTTTCACATTAATTTTAAGGGGTTTGTAAATCAAGTGGACCTAATTTGGTGTTGTAATGTGTTCTACACATTCACATGGGATTTAGGGCCCTTCTAAGCTAAATAGACTCAATTTTGTCTTAATTTAGTGTTGTAAAGTGTGTTTATTTACACTCACATTGGATTTTGGGCCCCCTTACATTTATGACCTTCTAATAGGCCCCTCTAACCCCATATTGTGCATCCCAAGGCATATTTCGATCAAAAACCCGACAATCTCAACATATAAGCTTAAATTCTTCACTCCCCGACACTTTAGCATGAAAAATAGCCCCTATGGGGCCCATTCGCCACCTTGGGCGAATGAGTCTGATCCAGGTGGGACTCATTTACCTAGGATGGTGAATGAGTCCCATTTGGCCTATTTTTAAGGCTTTGAGCGAAAAAAATAGGCTTTTAATTCAAATTTCTTCCATATCGGCCTTGGGGATCAAAATAACGGTTATGTGAGTGGATTGCGTTTATAAGAAAGCTTTCAAATCCTCATTCCACATAAGAATAACAAGTAGCATCATACCTTCATGTCATCAAGTCAAGCAAGCAAGAGTTAAGTACTCCAAGTCTTCACAAGGTCATCAAGATATCTTTCAAGATCATTTCTAAGGCATTCAAGGGTAGAATTCTTCATCAATTGTTGTAGCATTTCAAGATTCATCAGCATAGCAAGGTTCTAATTGCATTACTTCATGTTCATGCTTCATTATCTTATTTCATCATTTGGTTTAATTACCTAAAAGGAGTTTGACCAAGGCAAACCCCTATACCCTAACAATCAATACTTTTGTTCTCTTTTTGTGTGGTTGCAGATCTAGGTGCTCTGAATACTTGGAGATCATTCAAGATTAGGTTTCAAGCTTATTGGAGTGATTCCCCAGTTTATAAGGTCATAATTTTCACAAAAAGTCACCTACAGGTCTAAAATTGACAGTTTCAGATCCAGAAATCAAGAGGAATAGGAAGAGCAAACATTAAAGACTAGATTCAGACCTTCAAGTTTCAAAAAACCCTACGTGGTTGGCGAATGAGTCCCGTTTTGGGTCAATTTTAAGATTTTTGCAGTTTCGGATACCCTTTTCCGAGTAACTTGTTCTTGTACAGAAACCCTAATATGGGGCTGATTCGCCTAGAATGGCGAATGAATCCCGCCAAGCCTACAAAGCAGCAATTTCAAGATTTCAAAGGCACATTTCATCTCTCTTCAGATTCCACGTGCACACTTTCTATTTCACAGTTTTTTGGTTTTGCTTTATTTGCATTTCTAAGTCATTTAGTTAGGCATTGCAACAAATGGCAATAGTTTCAGAATTATAAAGATAAACTTAGTCATTAGAATTGAAGATATAAACAAATGAATTTGTAGGTTCATTGTCTTAAAAAGTTGTCGATTTAGAGGATTACTAAATAGTACCTTAATATGGCATACCAAAATAGAGCTTCTCGCTTTTACAATCTTAGTTATTTATAGTTCATGTTAGTTAATTTAACATATTTTCATCACCATTTTCCTTTTGAAACTTACTAGCATTACATGGATTGAAAGGATAGCATTTTTTATACATTTTAGTTAGCATAGCATTTTCTTTATCATTGTTTCAAGATTATTGTACAAGTCCCATTATTATTTAGGGGGAGTATGGCAATCCCATATACATTAATGTCATTTTGAAAATAGTTTAATGCATTAAGAAAAATAGTAATCTTAATGGCTACTACTTACCCTCCATTGCCACTCATTGCTAACACCACAACCATTGCCCCTCACTACCACCACCACCACCACTACTATTGCTACAATTACTATCCCCCCTACGCCCTCCCCACCACCATCATCAATGATCTCATCATTGTTGTTGCTACCATTGATATCATCTCCCCTACTATCATACCCCATCACTAGTAACACCACATTGACCACCGCCATCACTACTACCACTACGATGCCCCTCAATGTCATCACGCCATCATCACTACCTTTGGTGCCACCACTACTATCATTGCAACCACTACCACTCTTCTACGATTGCAACCACCATTAGTATCAATACTACAACCACTACTCAATCACTACTACACCTATTATTTCTATCATCCTGACCATCATTGCCATCAAGCCACCACTACTGTACTACTCTTACTACTCATTTTATTGGTATCCTATTTTTTTTCTCCTTGTCAGCTCTCATTATTTTCTCTATTAAAAGAATTAACTCATAAATTAAAAAATGCTTCAAGATAAATATATATATATATATAAAAGCATGTCTTTGCAAAGTTTTAGCCTATTTTAGACATTTTGCATCCTGAAAATGTTTTTTTATTAATTATTACAATTGTTATTCTCTCAGTGATTTATAACACCAAGTTGAATTCAAAATTATTTCATTTGTTATATTGAGTTTTGAAGTCTTTCTATGGGCAAATTTTAATTAATTGTGTCAAAGAGAGCGCTATGCAATAACCCCAGTGCTACTAGAGACGCACATACAAGCTACTTACAAATTTGATAAAATGACAACAGTATACCATACTTTTCATTCATGAAGCTAACTAAATTTGAGTATTGAAAAGTCAAGCATAACAACCTCGATATTTAACAGGTACTCCTCGATATGCATTTTCATCCAGCTGCCTCTAGTCCAAATACGTATGTAAGCATGTAGTAAATTGAAATCCAACGAGCGACCAAAGGATTATTGGTTTTAACACCCTAGAGTGTGACACATTGAGGGGTCAACTGTCGTTCATAAATGAAAAATCTTTCCATAAATAGTTGTTTACAATAATTTGCTTGGCTCCAAGAGGATTAAAAAACTACGTTCGGTTCTCAAGGAGAAACTAACAATCTTTGCATGTTTTCAACTTTTAGCATTTTCTTGTTATATTGCTCAAAATAAAAGTTCACTCTAGTTTAACTCATCAAAGATTCTTGGATCTGATATCCATGTGTCCTTGCACTTGTCCAAGGATATTAGCCATCATCCATTTCGTGGAGAGAACCCTAGACAAAGACCCACAGAGATCGGGTGCAAGGGCACAAGATGGTCTATGGTTTCTGCAACATGATTGCAATTGGGATAAGTCAACAAATCATGCCATCCTTTCGCTTGGAGAAAATTAGCCGTCAGGATTTTGCAGTACAGGAATAACCATAGAGGAGTTTATTTGCAGCAAACAATTGAGATACCAGAGCTTATTCTAAGCATTTGTTTGGGGTCGTCCCTTTCTAAAATAGTGGCCTAGTCCAACATGAGGCCACAGATATTTGACTCGGTCCAGTTAATTGTGTGGAATTCAAATTTGAACTCTCTGTCCGAGCACAGAAAGCTCATCCCTACTTTGTTTAGATCCTTTTCTGCCTTCTGAGTGAGCAATAGAATACAGAAATGACAAATCAATATTGCTTGCAAGATAGATTAGATGAGTTGTATTTGACCCACGTGTGAGCCATCTGTTGGTCAGTCTAGTGTTTATCTTGACCTTGTAAACCAACAACTTCCATAAGTTGCTGGCTGTGGGGCATATAATGGAAGTGGGAAGCCAAAGTATGTTATTGGCAGGAACATTTTTTTGAACCCACAGACTAGTAGAAAGGCTTGCTTCAGTAATTGCATGTTGGTACATATTTCAATAATCATAGCTGAAAAACACAGGGTTGCTAGAGATATTTTGTCTTCTCTGTTTAGGTTTATTAAAAAGAGTAATGGAACCTAAACAAAAACTATTCTACATATACATATATTTAAATCATTAAAAACACAAATATAACTTGATAACAAATTGAATGATATAATGTGTGTGTGTGGGGAGGATATTGAAATTTACTGTAACGAATACTGTATCCATGTCAAATACCATATTATTGATTTCGTGCAACTGTTGAAAAAGGATGTTTTGTGTTACAACGCTAACCGATAACCTGAGGATAACCCAACACTACCAGAAACCATAAAACAGTGTAAGTAAAAAAATCCTGCATATACAGCAAGTACATATTAACCAGAACCGTCAAAAACATAGTGATCTCAAAATGAGGTATGAAAACAATGTAGATGCTATTGAAGATTGACAAATTGCATCCAAATTTTCTTAACTGCTATCTCAGCATGAACAATGTCCCTGTGAATTCTCGCATGTACACTCTGCATGGATACTGACCCCATTTTCTCCATTAATATGCACATACAGATACTTGTGGATTGTTTAGCATGAAGCAGATGCCGTGATTGTTTGTAATAAGATGTTTCCTTCGGGCTCTTCTATCCACATTCAAATTCCTCCCAAATGGTCCCTGCTTAATGTTTCCATTAACTGAATTTCCATTATCTATCAGGAAAAGCTAAAACAACACGTGGTAACAGATATATAAACATCATAGCATGCCCCAAGCATAGAAAGTGGAACTTGTTGACAGCTTAAAATACACTGCAAGATTTTCAAATGAAAAATAACTTGACAATTTTAATTATTAATTTATTTGTCCGTTTGCAAGTACCAAACCTTACCTGGGCTCCAAACTAAGATTATCATAATTGATGTGACTTTCTTCCACAGCAGAAGCTGCAACAATTTAAAAACAAGTTCCTTTTGGATTTGCTTTGCAGGCTGAAATTTCTTTTACAGATCACTTCCCTGCAGATCAACTTTCAAAGATGACTCCTTACTGTAGTGCATAATGAACACAAAAATGAATCAGAATATTTTTTGTTATATTCCTTCCATTTTAATCATTTCTATATCTATATCTACATACACAGTTTCACGTCAAATTTGAAATTGCAATTTCTGATGTTCACCTCTTTTTATGTGACTACCATTGCCACATAGATGGAAATAAATCTGTTACATCGGAAAACATGGAAAATTGGTTGAATTTTAACATAGACAAAAACCAATACCCTAGCATAAGTATAACCCACTGTTGAAAACTGACCTTGTAATGGGCTAAGGGAAACAGCGGGGTGTTGATCAAATTCACTCCAAAGAGTATCCTCCCATTTACAGCTCATAAGTACAAAGCACCAATGTGCAGAGCACTTCAATTGTAGTGAAACTGTAGCCTCAAAATGTGAATTTGGCATTTCACAAAATATATTTACAGCAATCTCAACATTAGACAGCTTCACTGTCATACATTGAAACTGTGCCAGATTTGAAAATCCTCAGTGACCAAAGATTGACAGAAAACTAACTTTTCAGACTTATATTATACAATCAAAACTACATATCCAATTCAAAAATATGTGAAACGATTTGTGTTTGACTAAATTGAATCTGGTTTAACCAAAGTTACACCCTCAGACAGCAATATATTTGTTCCTCCAGTGCCTCCATACTGACTATCATCTGTTTCAAGAATGCTTGACATGGAACGAGTTTCAGACACAGCAGAATTACAAAAGAAACAGCGTTGATTATTCAGAAGATGTCGTGAAATACACTGACGACAAGACTTGTGGTTGCATGGAACAAATAGTGTGTCCACTTCATTGGCATAGCAGATGCAGCAGGCTATATCTTCATCTTCTCTGTTTGAATTTGGTGTTTGTGTATTTCTTTCTGATTTTGTCTTGAGGTTTTCTAGAAATTGCTTTAGCTCAACTAGTCTTCCCAGTGAGGGATCGCCTTTAAAAACACCAACCTAAAGGACAAAAAATCATATCAGAATAATATGAGCCAACTTAAATGCTCAAATTCATTCAGACAACAAATAATATGCAACATACCCAATTGTATTCCATTAAGTACTGAAAATTGGACTCAACAACAGCTAAAGAATCCATGTTTGCAAATGCTTTCAGCAAATCATGATGTGAGGATGCGGTCACATGCGCTAAGTTGAGAACTATTCCCACAAGAGGTGCCCAAATCATTGCCCGATTTACTTTTTCTAAAGATTGGCCTTGTTGTCTCAATGCACTACACACCAAATGAACATACAGAGAATACCAATCATGTAAGATAGAAAAGAAGCATGGAAAATCGGACAGTATGAGGACTTCAAAACATATGCATAATAGATTGCATACCTAAATCAACTTCTAGTACAGTGCGAAGAATAAAGAGAACATAAGAACCCAAACAAAAAGCAACATAACTTGTATATTCACAACTTACTTGTCAAAAAACTCGGCATCTGCAGCTGAGGTTGTATGGTTTAGTACAAATATGATTAACTCAGTCAACCTTGTCATATTTGTTTCATAACCACAAAGGAAGGCTTGAGGAATTTCATGAGTGAAGAACTCAAGAACTCTTGCTAAGTTGCAAGAAAGCTCAAAAATTATCATGCATTTTCTTTGCAGTAAATCTGGAACCTGCAAAGGATACAACTATGATAAAGCTCGCACAGAATAGCAATAGCAAAAATACTACATATTGTAGGAATGTTAATTCCCAAGCTAGCCATGCCCTATATTTAGAAATCAAAAGTGAACTTTGTATACATCAAAATCAATCTCCCTTATGTTACATGACTCACTTTCATAGGTTTTTCTCACACACAATACAATTTAAAATAAAGATATCCCATACCTGGTAATGTTCTTGCATCTCCTTGACTGAAACAGAAAACTCAGTAACAGTCCAACTCAAAGTGTTAAACAAACGATTAAGGAAAGATGCAAACAGCTTTTCATCTGAGATGCACTTTTCTCGCAGTAAGACCTTTATGTACAGAAAAAGCCACTATAAGATAGCATATTAAAAAGAAAACCTCTTGGAATTGATATGATGATTAAGTAAAAAAAAAAATCGCCCTGCAGTTAGCAAAAACACATACAAAGTTCATGCAATTAATCTTCAATATCGACTTTCAGAATACAGAATTGTGCAAATTTATCTATATGTCAAGTCATCTTTAAAAATGGCATATGCATTTGGGCAATAAACGATTCTTGCAAAAAAAATTCAAGACTAATGCATCTCCTTGATTGAAACAGAAAACTCAGTAACAGTCCAACTCAAAAGTGTTAAACAGATGATTAAGGAAAGATGCAAACAGATTTTCATTTGAGATGCACTTTTCTCACACTAAGCCATTTATGTACAGAAAAGGCCATTATAAGATAGCATATTAGAAAGCAAAACTCTTGGAAATTGATATTATGATTAAATTCAAAAAAAAAATCCCAAGCCAGTGTGCTAGAACACATACAAAGTTCATGCCATTAATCCTAAATATTGACCTTCAGAATACAGAATAGTGAAATATATCTATATGTCAAGCAATCTTTAAAAATGGCATATACATTTGGCCAATAAAAAGTTCTTGATAAAGCAATCAAGACTACCTGAAACTTACTGGACCAAGATTCTCCATGTTTTGAAGTTCCAAATCCAGAACCCTTAAAGAGACGTAGAAGAATGTTTGTTACTGGAATCCAAAACCTGTTATCAAATGCTGACAGTAATGCTCCAGGCATGCTTTCCACTGCAACCTTATTGCTTTCAAAGGCAACCATGTATTCTTTATACTGTACCAACACAGATATAGACTGTAGAAGAACGTCCCTTAGATCTGCATTTGCTATCCTTGGATCATTGAAATGCATAACAAGAAAAGTCACCTGTAAAATATGGCATTCCAATTCGAAAGAATTTAGCAATTTTACAATTTACAACAAATAACCAATAATTTCATTTTCTGAGCTTCAAGTTCTTTAATTTATAGACAAACTATACCAAACAAACAATAAGCTACATATGCATAAATCAGGTTGAGAAGAATAATGCATCATGCATATATAGAGATAACATTTTGAAAGAGGCAGATAACTATTGTGGACTACACATGTTAATCTATATAAATGCATTTTTTCAACATCTCTACAGACTGTATAATTTTAGAACTTTATGCCATATTTGAACACTGCGAACTATATCCCAAGCCAGGCGTTTTTTAGCTACTGTCTAGCATACCAACAACAGTGTCCTGGTTTTTGTTGAGTCCCCAAATATAACATTTTCTTGACTTTATTCTCTCTATGAGGTTGCATATTCTAGGCATCTCTATTTATTTACATTTTTGCTCTACAGCCATTAAGGAACCATGTTTCTTAACAAGATGTATTTCTCCTCTTTAATATATCTCATTATGATACTATACATGAGGTTTTTGTTAAAGATACTTTGTCTAAATTTCAAAACCTTGTCTCTTTCCACATTTCCACATGCCACATCCTCAATTCCACATTCCATTTATTTGATTGACTTAAGTTCAAACAAAAATAAAAAAAATATTTTACATATTGCTTAAATCAATCTCCAGTGAATAGAATTATTCGTACCATAATTCCTTTCACAAGTACAGAAACATATCAGTTATGAAAGAAATATCCAGTACAAATGGTGGGATGCAAAAATTTGGGTGTATGATGTCTTATTTTATATGGGAAGCTGAGATGTCCAGTGTTTTGTAATTGAAAAGATTCCAAAGGAGACACCTAAGAAACTTTAAAAAAATAGAGTTAAAAAAAAAAAGAACAATTGGCTTCAAGCAAGATCCTTGACAACTATGTGTTGATATGTTGACTCATTGCTCCATGGTTCAACTTCATAGTCTTACCTGACCATCTGTTAGGTGCAGACAATGTAGAACCCACACTGAAATGACCATCACCATACCCCTTGACGCAATCTATTAACATTTGATTTTTGCGAATGTTAACGTTAATCTTATTCATTAATAGGCAATAATTGGCAAAAAATAATCCATATAAAAGCAAGCCCATGCACATTCTTCACCCATGTTTCAAACTTTCAATCTTAACTGATAAATGAATTTACATATAAATCTCAATCACTTGTCACCAATAGCAAGGAGCAAAACACACCATATGCTGGAATAAGTATGGTGCTAAGTTAAATATAACAAAGTGTCAAACTTTCTGAACCTTTACGTTATGATGATCCAGATCCCAAGGCATTAATGACTTATGAGATATATAAATGCATATGATGTCCATTTTAATATAGGACACTACGATGCTCCGAATTTATAATTGCAACAATTCCACAAGAGACACCACAGAAACTAGAATTTCCTAAAGCATAACAATAAGGCCAATTCGGATCAAGAAATTTCCAAATTAAGTATTGTGAAATACTACTCATGGGATATTATTCCTGTACCTAAGCAAACATTCTTCCATACCAATCACTCATTGGAAACAGATATACCAGAATTCGCGTTGGTGTGAACATTTGTATTTCCCTTCAAAAAAAATCTTGATAGTTGATTGTTGATTATGCTAACACCAAACTTTTGTTGTTAATAGGCGATCAATTGTTCACTCCAATTGTAATTGTTAACAAGTATCTCATACGATAACAATTATTCTCAGTCCACCCATTCCTCACCTATGTTTCATCCTAACCGGTAAATGAGTTTACAGAGATCTCGACCACTTGTCACAAATAGGAGCAGAACATGTCATATACATAGAAACGCATAAATCTCAGTTAAATATAACAGCATTTCAACCTTTCTCAATCTTCATGTTGAAATTAAGGAAACAAATTTGATAGACATCGAATTGAAGAATAAAACAAAGACTCTGAATGTTTTGCATGAGAGGAAATCTTTTCAAAGGCATATGAACCACTCCAAAAAACAGAACAAAACAAAAAAGAATATTTGCAAATCATTGCCATAGAAAATATGATTTAAACCCCAAGTATACAAGCAGTTTTGTTTATAAAGATTCTTGTGATTGCTGCCTACTTATCAAGACTTTAATGTATTTATTGATGCGGAGGATAATTGATCTTTTTTGTTCTACGGTGTTATGGGTCAAGGTTCCATCTCCTGCAATATAATACTGTTGGGCAGTGATTTATACTTTATAATAAAGCAGTTGATTGTACAATCCTTATTTCTTTTTTGTAGTGTGAATCAGTCCTGTTGATTCTGGGGTTGTTAGACTTGGTCCTCATTACAAACCCTAAGTGGTCACTGTTGTTGTTACCCGCATTCTCTTTCTCCATTATTTGTATTGACATTACGAACCATTCTTATCTAGAGTAGTTATGTGGTTCATGAAGGTCACTGTTGTGGAAAACTAATGTTAAATCAAAGTGCTTGACTTCCAGTCTTATAGCTATAATGATTTGGATTATATGTAACCTGATAATATTCACTGTAGAGATGATTCTCACCTGGATTAATCCTATCACTGTGACTGTATGCATCTGTGTGTGACTATGATATAAAAGTGTTTCTTTTGACTTAAGTGGACTCTGTGACTGAGTGATTGAAGTATCTTAATGGCTCATGAAATGGTGATCATTGAGGATGGAGGCTAGCACTCTCCTCTTGTGACTGTTGAAGGAATCATGAGTATGTCTTGACTGTTGAGATGAATCTCACTCAAGCATAAATGAATTGAATGGCTGTGTATGTGTGCTGTACACTCAACCTTGTCATGATGTTGCCCTAGGCTGTTCTATCCTTAGCCTTGGGAAGGAGGCAGAATGGTGGTCCATATGCTGGGCATATTGATGTTATCTCTGCCTAACCTGACCTCTACACTGTTGTTCCTTCTAGAAGATCCTCTTGGTTCTAAGACTTATGTGGATGTGCAACTTGTGGTATGGCAGTTAAATAACCGTAGGGAGCAAGGCTATGAATTGGCAAGGCACCACCTTGATTATGTTGTACTTCTTTGTCCAGAATATGCAATTTAAAGAAATCATTATAGAGATCTGATTGTTATTATTCCATATTTCATCAAGGAAACTTGTATTATGTTTTAACTTTTAAGGAAAGAATGTCATGTTTGATAAGGCATCGATGTATATTGAATCTTGATTGCAGCTTTGAAGAAGTGTAATTCCTGATATATTAGTCACTGCACTTGGTAATAAAGACATGGATGCATTATAAATGAATGCTTGTAATTATTTATAATTGCTGCATTTTGTTTAGATGATTATTCTGTATTATAAGTAGACTGTCTGTATTCAGTGATTATAAACATTGGCATAATCTGCAATGCAATTCTACATAACTATAAGGAAACAGATAGTTATTAGAACTTGTTGGAAACTTAAATTCTCCTGAACAATGTAATGTAACTTGAAGAAAATTAGTGACTTAATTTATTATGCAAAAGGGTAACATTCTATGTTCTGACTAGACAAAAGAAATCTTATAAGACATTGTGAACTGTCAGGGTTGATAACTGCCATGTGTATAATATGTTAATTGGGACTTAACATTAAAGGAGTTTGCTTAATGATGAATGGACTAACAATAGTATTTATTTCAAGTTAAGCAAGAGAACCTAGGTGAACATAAATTAAAAAACTAATTAAATGTAAATGGTCTAGATGTTCAGAAGGTAGGTGCTTCTTCAGTTGTGTAGCGAGGTATGCTTATGCTTGGTTCTGGATGCCTCAATAGTGTGTTGCATGATCTGGATTCTGACCCATTTGCACTCATCAAAATGGCATCAGACGTGCAGCACATTAGAAGTACAATTGAATACCATGAATTTTCATCTGCACTTCCCAGTAGCACAATATGAGGGAGAATCCTTGATCTTCACATTGGGTAGGGGTACAAACATCCTAAAGAAAGTAGAACAAAAAAGGAACTTAATGAAAAGATTATTAACAAAGGGAAATGGTAATGCCAAGTGCCAAGCATACGATCATTTGTTAAGTGAAAATAATAGGTAACTGAGTCTTGTCTTCCTATAACCATGGATTACAAAAAGTAAATAATAATAACTGTAGTTCAGGTTTCAGGGGACATTACAGGGGGAGGCCCGGGCACCAAGGATGGCAGGAGAATGTTTCATCCAGATCTCAGTACCATTCCAGATTCCCAAAACTTCCCTGATTCAGGGGACATGTATAAAATAATAAAACCCCAAGGGTGCATCCCAGGACACACTGAAATTATGTCATTTTTATATCCAATCTCTTACAAGCATTACCTTTAATTATATTCACTGCACATGGAAAATTTAAATTTTGAAGCACCCACTTTTTAAGATTCCCAAGATTTCCCCAATTCAGGGGACATGTATAAAACCCAAAGGATGCATTCCAGGGTACACTGCAATTATGTCATTTTTATATCCAATCTCTTACAAGCATTACCTTAATTATATTCACTGCACATGGAAAATTTAAATTTTGAAGCACCACCTTTATAAGATTCCCAAGACTTCCTCAATTTAAGGGACATGTATAGAACCCCAAGGGTGCATCATCCCAGGGCACACTGGAATATGTCATTTCTATATCCAATCTCATAAGCATTAGCTTTATTCATATTCATCGCACATGGAAAATTTAATTTTGGAGCACCACCATTATAATGTAGTGGAAAATCTTAAACCTTAGGCACTTGTATATTCATATATCATGAACATTAAAATAGAGCAGATATCTGATTCACAAAATACCATCCCATCAAACTAAATTAAGCTGTGGTCTTCAGCTAGGTGATTGAAAGCACATAATTGAAACAAAAACAAAAAACTACAATATATAACACCTAAAAGCTTTCTAATTAACAAGTAGAATGTTGCATTTCATAAGTCATTGGACAAGCAGTACAGGTCTCTAGATTAATTTTCCATCTGACACAATTTATAAATCGAGAAAGACGCTCAGCGAAAACTAGAGAGAAGGAATCAGTGGCATACAAATGATGAGAGTCCTTGCTGCAAAAGAGCTGCAGGAGAGACAAATGGAGGATCACTTCTTCTAAGTGCATGGAAACAATCTACCTGCAGAAGAAAAGTCTAAAATAAGCTGATATTATATTTGTAACATTCCATTTCATCAACAATTACAATATTATACA
>VDFB02331436.1:0-25828 GCA_007258455.2 Sequoia sempervirens | reverse complement strand
GACTCCTCTACATGCAACAACCCTCACAAGCTTCTTCTCTACCACTTCACACAACTTCCTCTAAGTGATAACTACCTCCTAGTTGGTGACCTGTTCACATAACACCTGATGGCCCTGATGGCTCTAGTGGATCGTCTCCACTCTTAGGACTACCCACTTTGATACCAATTGATGTAGAACGAAAAAAATTCTTCCAATTCTCACCCAAATTCAAAACACATATATTACATAAGACAGTGCCATGGTTAATTAACTCTAAAATTGACAATTCCATTTGTTGATTTTAAATGATTCACAATCACATTCAAAATTGAAAACAAATCAATTGCCTTTATTTATGTGGAATTCACAAAAAATGTATTTTCAACTCTTCCTCTATTTTCTCATTGTACATAAAATCTGCTAGTCCCTCATCTATTGGGTCTCCTCATGACCCAATCCATCTTCATCTATTGCAATTTCACATCATGTAGTTTGTCATCATGTGCACTCGATCTACAAAACAAATTCCTTCATGGTTTCAAGCCCTTCACTGCTCAAAACTCCTTTACATGAAATAACCCTCATGAGCTTCTTCTCTACCACTTCACACACTTTCGTCTAAGTATGAATTGGCTCCCGGTCAGTGATTTGTTCACACAACACCCATAGGTCCTATTGGATCATCTCCACTCTCAGGACTACCCACTTTGATACAAATTGATGTAGAAGAAAACAAAAACTCTTCCAATTCTCACCCAAATTTGCAACACACATATTACACAAGACACCATGGTTGATTAACTCTTAAATCAAAAATTCCATTTGTTGATTTCAAATTATTCACAATCACATTAAAAATTGAAAACAAATCAATTAAATTTATTTATGTAGAATTCACAAAAATTGCATTTATAACTCTTCCTCTGTTTTCTCATTTTACATACAATCTTTCAATCCCTCATTTGTTGGTCTCATTTTATCTTCATATCCAAATCTCTGTCTGCTTCTTCTCTATATCCAAGTTGGTCTCTTATTCCTTTTCCTCTATCCATATGTGCTCAATAAGTTTGACCTTCACCCCATCAAATCTCTTGCATTGAATTTTCCTCTACTTTGATTTCCATTTTATGTTTTTCTCCCTTTGTTCCAATTACTCAACCCCTTGTCTTTGCATGGCACTATTGTTGTGAGATGGTGTGTCCATTGGTATCCCTTGTGTATCATAGTTCTTTGGTTCGTGACATGTATTAACCACCTTCTATGGATCTTGCATAAATCTGGCAATTGTATTGGGCATTAATAGGTCAATCTTTTGGTGTAGTGAAAACCACCAATGTAACAATTGGTATCAGAGTTGACGTCACAGGTTTGAACCCATCACTTTCACTGGGGGGGATTGTTGCAAGATGGTGTGTCCCTTGGTCTTCCTTGTGTAGCATGGTGCTTGGGTTTGTGACATGGCTTAACTGCCTCATATGGATCTTATATGAATTTGGTGATTATATCAAGCATTAACAAGTTGATCTTTTGGTGCAATGGCAACCACCAATGTAACAACTACTTCATTTTATCTAGCATTCATTAATTACCTCTTCCAAAACCCATGAAGCTCCTTCAACCCAACATTGCACAACCTCGTTTATTGAATTCTAAAGGCCATATGAAGTGCAGTTTAAATTTGTATAATCGACCCCCTCCAACTATGACATAGCTCCTCCTCTTGTACTGTCTTCATGTCTTAGCATCTGCTTTATTTTTACCAAAGTAGGTCTTGAAATCCTTCCCATGCATAACCTCCTCACCTCCAAACTAGCTCAACCTATTCATTTTCTCTATTTTTAATAAGTTCCATTATTTTAATTGTCACGATCCTTGTTCAAGAATTTGATCTGCCAACACTTCACAATTTTGGTGCAGCCTTTTAGGTTTTTCTACACAATGTTGTTAATCTCTAATGCTACTTACTTTCCACATTCTTCCCTCTAATCTCCACATGCAACTCCTCTGGAAATTTAACCCACCATCATCTACCAATTTGCACTCTCTTTTTTTATTTAATTTTTTTTAAAATCTATGGAGAACTCCTACAAGTCATTTCATATTCCACATGATAAAATTGATTTCCAAAGGTCTTTACGCCCCTCTACATTCCACTTTCCTACCTTTGCATTTTCAATTTTCAATTTAAACATTTAAAATATCATTTTAAAATATACAATTCTTGGAGGTTTCAAGTTGTTCCTTGATTACATTTTTCATGTTGTCAAAGCACATTACTCATCCACTGAGATATGATTGAAAGAAGCAAATATGTGGGCTAGTGCAATACAACATGTCATCAATGAAACCAAAAACCAATTTTCACACCAAGTCTTGCCAATGTTGAGGGAGGTCAAAATAAACCAAAACAACCCAAAACTAAAAATGCGGGACTCATAAAATAAACCAGCAATTCTTGTCAAGTACTCATCCCAAGTAGCCATTTTTGGAAGACAATGAATATCCCGCTACATTGAATCACAAGGAAAAAAAACCATGGTATCACAAGATTCCTTAGGTACTATATTTAACCCCTATATTGTTGATGCAACACATTAGAAATGGATGCAAGGTGGGGTGAGTTCCATGATTCATAGAAAATGGTTTTCTTTACTCCCTACAAACAATGATAGCATGAACTCACCAAATAGAACTAAAAATAAATAATTTTATGGATTTTCTTTAAGTGTCAATGACTAGAAAAAATATAAGAGACCAGGGCCTATGCTAAGGAAATAGATTCTGTGAGGTCTAGCTAGTATTATTCTAGAGATTTTGATTTGACTTTATATTTATATAGTTTCATGTTTTGGACATGGTTGATGTTGAGATTTTGGTTTAGGAATATTAATATTATGGACATAAATGTTTTCTAGATGCTTGATATTTATTATGAAGTGTTATGGTTAAATGTTTAATTTTTGCAAAAATAATTATATTTAATTATTATCATACAATTTATAATTATTTGATATTAGAAATTTTAATAGTCTATAATTTCTAATAATGTACTAATGTTTCTAGTGAGATGTTGTAGGTGGGTAGTCTAGGTTCCTTAAGAATTGGAGACAAAATCCAAATGCTAAATGTTTATTATTGGTTTTAATTTTTGTAAAGGGAGTTTAATGTTTGAGTGTAATTTGATTTTCTTGTCTATTTTTCATGGAGGAAAATTGAAGAGTTGAGAGTTATGTTATTTTAAAGAGGGAATTGGAATGGTTGGGGGGAAGAGGAAATGGAAGTGTTGTAGATTGTTTTCTTTCTTTATTTTTTTCTATTTATTAAAATTTGTTTCTTTGGGGGGATAGTTGGAATGAATTGGCTATAGGATGGTGTTGGCTGGAAAAAGACTCTATGAATTTGGTCAGGTTATTTGGGTTGAACCTAACTTGGAAAGCCAAGGTATGCTTGAATTTTATTGGAAATTTTAGTATTGTCATTGAATTAGATGGTGATATTGAGTTGAATTTTTTTTCGTTTGTTATTATTTTTGTGTGATGTCATTTTGAGTAATAGGGGGGTTTGGGTGTGAATAAGGAGAGAATCTCACCTGAGGGCTGAGAGCCTCCTTTGTTTGGGGTTGAGGAGGGTATGTAGACTCTCTTGGGAATTTGTGATTTTAAAAATAAATGTTGAAAATAGAGTTATAATTTGGATAGTTTATTGAGAGTGGAAGGATGGGTTTTGATACAGTGGTGTTTGTGAATGGAAAATTGTGAATGCTGGGGTTGTTTATTGGATGGATGGTGGTGTTTGTGTGTGGGAGAATGGTGTTGTGTGTTGAAGAATGGAGATGTATGTTGAAGTTGAGAATAAACATTTGTTTCCTCAAGAGGGAAGGGAATCCCCCTTCTCCCCCTTTACAATAATTATGTGATTAGATTCTTTATGTGTGAGTTATTTTTTATATTTTATTATTTGAGTTAAGAATTTGAATTTGGTCTTCCCCTTAGAGGTGGACTTTATTTCATCACTCCTATGGTTGGGAGGAGAGTAGGACTAAGCTACTCTTTTTAGTGTTTGCTGGTTTATAAGGCATCATCTAGGTTTGCTGAAGAAGATTTGATTTATTAGTTCCTTATTGTATTATTTAGATTTGCAAATTGAAAACTGTCTCTGTTGAATCTTAGTAAACTATAGATTCTAATGAATATTTTTCATTGTATATCATGTATTAAATTGTGAAATGATTGCACATATACTGCACTAATTTTATGTGACAACAGTGGAATGTAAATCAATGTATTTAGCTTGCGATGCACCATTGAATTTGGCCTTTGAAATTCTTGTTTATAAAAGAAATAGATTTTAGCAAAATATGGAGGTATTCATTATTGAATCACGATTCTGAAGAATGAGATTTTAACCTCTTAATATTCTTTGTTAACATTATTATTTCTTTATTCATTTTTTAAAAATTAACTATTGAATAATATTGGAAGAATCTAACTTGGAAATAAATAACTTGTCCAATTGTTGTGAACAAGTTTTCAACATTATTCTTTTATATTCATATCATTAAGGAAATTCTTAATTAAGTGTGGTTGTTTCTCTTTATTTATTTCATTAATCTCTTCTTGGATTTAGTTATTTGTTGTGATTTATTAGCTCATTTTAGAGTGGGAATTACAAATTCATGATTATCAGGGAGGAAAGATAAAAGTAAATGAAATATTGGAGATGATCTACTTACTTGAAGCACCAACCAATATCATTTAGAGTTTTATCTACTTAGTTATCTATCATTGAACTATCCAAACTCATATGTAACCATACAAAAGAGCAATTAAAATTCATGTAGTAGATTTAGAATGTTATCAAATTCCTCTAATAATTATTAGATTCATAGAAACAATTGTGTTGAAGAAAATATTCCATAATAGTACACCCTCTGAGTTTACACACAAGAATGGAGACATGAAACTAAAAAATAACATTAGAATATTTCAATAATAGTATGTCATCCTCCGCTTCTTGCATCTACCTCTACAATGTATTTTGTACAATTTTTTCTCTCTTATACCTTCCAATGATGAAAAATGATAGCCAAAATTCCATAAAACCATGCAGCAGGTGCAAGCCCTAAAATGAAACTCTGTAGCCACTTCAAAATCAGCACATGGGAGATAATCCCACCAAAATGAATACCAAAGGTCAATATAAAGCCTCTATAATAACTCCTAGTAGATGGATTAACTAACACCATAACTATTGGTAGGTAGAAACAAATGATCAACATGAAACAATAGCACATATAGGTCATAACTCACTTTGGGGAGCTATCAACAAAAAAATTTGGAATAGAAAACTATTCGATAATAATGGTGGTATCTAAAATTGAAATCTACACCTTGAAGTCCTTGGTGCCAAAACACCATCTTGAAATTTCTAAATAGATCCATGGTTTGTGAAAGACGAATTAATGTAATTTTTTTTCTACTAGAAAGGAAAAGAGAAACATTCACAAAGTAAAATCAAGAAAATTTAGATGATTGGATGCCCTTAGAGCCTACAATATGCCAAAACAAAGCTTTGTGAATGCCTTTGAGGTCCATCCATAAATATTGTGGAAATTTCTCACCTAACTATACCTTTGTAGAAGAGATCTAGCCAAGTGAACCTACCAAATGAAACAAAACTCATAGAATATCTAGTTTGAATAAAAGTGTTGACAATGGTGTCAACAAGGATGACATCAACATAACATTAGCATGATATCATCAATAGATTAGGGAGCTTCAAATGAGGCAATTTCACGATGACATAAGAACTTAGGTTGGATGACATCATCATAATGGCATTATGGTATAGATGAGGTGAGATTGTATGGAATAAGTTTGCAGATGAAGGCATCTAGAAATCAAATAAAGAACTTTGTAAATAGAAGTTTAGATAGATAGGAAATGTCTACAAAAGGAATGATGTAGGGAGGTTGAAGTGAATTAGACAAGTGTACTTGAAAGGATAATTTCTTGGAAAAGTCTACAAAGAAGATCACATCACCGAGGGTGGGAAGTTGGGCTCCATCTTCCCATAAAATTTACTTAGCTGATTTGGAAGTTTATTGTGATTGCGGGGAAAATATGAGAAAATATGTAGAAAATCCATCGACATTTGGAAGGAGTCAATTCACATATACATTTCTACAATACTGGATGGGAATAATTTTCCCACATAGTGAAAGAGGCCAAGGGAACTGGTTGAAAAATAAACATATATGATTCAACACCAAAGTTCTATAGGACCACTAAACAACTAAAAATATGCAAGCTTCTAGTAGAAATCCAACCCACAAAGCTAAAAGATAAAGAAAAACTTAAACAAACCTGATAAAAGTGAGCCAAATGAGAGGTTTAGATGGCTAGATGGTTCTCGCAAAACCAACATAATTTTTTTCAACCTTTTAACCCTTTGCAAGGAATTTGATTTGAATTGGACAATTGTGGAAAAAACCAACTAGATAAGACCTTGTGGGAAGATGAGACTAAACTGGATGGAAGGAGGAAATTTTCAAAGGAATAAATTTATATCAAATTTTTAAAAACTTCATAAGATAATTGGGCTTAATTTTTTCATGCTCTACCCAACTGTGTCAAGAAACCTTAACAAAATACTACTCATGATAGATATCTTAGATTGGTTATAAACATGGGAAAATGGCTAAGGCATAAGAGGGGAAGGGGCTCAAGTAAAAATCCAAATTAAAAATTGAGTTCTAACATCTTGGATGGTCCAACAATGGTACTTGTTAAGTTATTAAATCCTTGATTTCTTCATGATTTTGAGTTTGAAGAATTTAAATTTGGAACTAGATATAGGATGTGCACCTAAGTGAATATCTTAAAATCTTGTCCATTCCTACATAATTTCCCAACAAATGTGTGAAAATTTTAAAATTATTGTAAACTAAAGTTTGTGGAAACTCGTATTACTATTGGACGTGAGTTAGTTGATAATTTTATGTCTAGATATCTTGAAATTTCATGTAAAAGTGTTTTATGAATGATTTAAAGTGTATTTAGATAAGGGAAACTCTTTTAATTTCTTTTAGTAAAAGAGGATCTTCTAGATTTGGAATTATTATAAACTTAAATTTGCTATCCATTTCCATCTTTTTTTCTTATAAAGTGGTCAAAACATTGAAAATGAAGTCTTCAAAGTTTATTTTGAGAAATTGTGAAGATTTAGTTAATAATGTCCATATCCACTTCCATTGTCATTTCCCACAAAAAATCTTGTGAATTTATGTTACGTACCAAATCACCTCTAACAATAATGACCACATGGATCAAGATTAATGAATGAGGTATATACCAAAATTTGTGAATGAGGTATATACCAAAAATTTTCAATCATTTTGGTACTTTGTTATTAATCTTGGGCATAAGAGCCCTCTACAACCTCAACCACTTACAAAAAATAAGAATAAGAGAATTTTACCATCATTAGAGAATATGGAGGGAATTATTGATGATTTGAGCTAGTTATACAATGAAATATTAGATTTCAAACATTTAGAGTGCTTGGGGATTCACTTTCCTAGACTTTTAGCCTTTCTTCTTTCATTCAACAAAAATATTGATTATAATTTTTGACTAAAGGTTTTGGTCTTAATTTTTTTGTATTCTTTAACAAAACCTTGTTTTTCTATTGAGTGATGTATATAACTCATCATTTTAAATGACCATGGAGCAATCCTTATGAGGTAGTATGATAAAAGAAGCAAAGTGTCTTTGTGTTATGCAATGATCACGTGTACCATGGAGTAATCCTTACAATGCAGTATGTGTAGAAGGGGGGGATTCGTTACTCATGATTTCTCTTCATTCAGAGAGCCTTATGGGGTGAACTACCCTAAACTACCTCAGCAACAAAAACAGAGAGAGTTTTAGAATCTAAAAGAGTAGGCCACGAAGGTGCTCTGGACAAACTGACAAGCTCTTGGCCAAAGGATGAAAGCACAAAATATAAATGACAACGTGGCATGATGGCATCCTAGAGGCGCGCTGGTGTCTTGTATAGACCAAAGAAAAAGTTTATCATAGAAAATGCCTAAGTGACTGCTAGCTATCTGATTGCTAAGAATTTACAGAATGCGATAAAGTCGTAGAATATAATAGAACTAAAATAGAGTGAAGAGGAAATAACAAAGATAAGGAGAAGAAATGAATACCTTCAACCATGCAAGTGATGAAGCCTCTAGCATGGGAATGTCTTCAAAACCTGCATGGATGATATTTGGAGAGAATGTTGGGGTTGTATAGGGGTTTGCCATAGTCAAAACACCATTTTGGTGTTCCCACCTCTACTGACAACCAAGAAGATAGAGAGAAAGAGTGAAATGAATGAAGCATGTGGTGGAAAGCAAAACCCACTTAGGAGTAGAACCTGCACCACCAAGTAGGAGTGATAAAAGAAATCCTCGCTCGAGGAGGAGAACCCGTATCACAAAAGAGGCGATAAAATCAATCCCCGCTTAAGGAGGAGAACCCGTATCACAAAGTAAGGATGCAAATGGTAGGGGATATGGAATCATAGGAATTCTCACAAGCATAAGGAAAAGGATATGGATGTGAGAGCCAAGAGGGCTACAAAGAGTGTTGCTAAGAGAGCTTGATAGAGCTTGAAGCTGCTACAACAAATTGTATGAAGTTGTGTAAGCAAGTGATGGAGTGAAGCTAAAAGCTAGAATGAAGCTAGAGAAGTGCTAGAAAGACTTGGAAGAAGAAAATGGATTGAAAGCACCTATTTTAAAGAGAGAAAAGAAGCAAAAGGAAGCTTCCCAAGCAGTTATAAAGCATCTCAAGCCATTACCATTGACCAAAGGAGGTGACAAGTGGAAAGCATGCTTGGAAATAGTCGTCTAAGCATTGAAACATCGCAGGATGCTAGCACGATGCACAAACGTCCCCACAACGCAATCGTGTCTAGACATGTCATGCTACAAAATGATGCAAATGGGAAAGGCACAAAGTTTGATGCAAAGTTGACACATGAAGGTAGCTATTGAAAGGGGTGCTGGAGCATCCTGAGAAGGGTAAAAGGCTGATGCAAGGGCTAAAATGAGCCTACACAAATGCTAAGGGAGTGAACACTAAAGCAAGTGCAAGAATGTATGTGAAATTGCAAGGGGTGCAATTTTATGATCATACATTTTTCCCCCACTTTAGCGGGCATATGAATATACATTAATATGCACGCGAAAGGAAATCTACTAAACATAAATAACATCATATGCCAAAAGGATACTATAGAGGAAGTAGATAACTCTTTGAACCATGCAAGCATGCCCCTAGGTTGAAGACCTACAAAACAAATGTGTTAGACAAGAAAAACCTACATTAGACAACACTGTTAGAACGTAGAAATCCACTAAAATATTTGAGTCAGCAAAGTAAAGAGACCTCAATGTAGAAGGTTGTCTTAGTACTATGCATCATCCCCAAATTAATAACACATAGAATAATTCTAAGATGAAGAGAGGAAGGGTATATACACAAGATGAAGAAGATGTAGATCTTCAATCCGATATATATATATATAATTGAGAAGAGAAGAGAAGAATGTAAGTGCCTCACAGATCCACAGACCTGCAAGGAAGGTGTCCTCCAAGATCTCTCGCATGAAGGAAACTTGGAATAGTGCCTTACAGACCCACACACATGCAAGGAAGCATCCCCCAAGATATCTCACATGGAAGAAGTCGAGAAAGCTCCCTATAGATTTGCAAACCTATAGTGAAGGTGTCCTTCAAGATCTGTCACATGAAGGAAACCCAAAGAAAGCACCCTATAGATCCAAAAACCTATAGGGGAGCAACCCCCAAGATCTCTCACATGGAGGAAGGTCAAAGGAAGTGCCCTACAGGCTCGTAGACTTACAGGGAGGTATCCCCCAAGATCTCTCACATAGAGGAAACACAAAGAAAGTGCCCTATAGACCCTCAGACCTATAGGGGAGCAACCCCAAGGATCTCTTGCATGGAGGAAACTCAAAGGAAGTTTCCTACAGGCTCTTAGACCTACTGGGAGGTATCCCCCAAGATCTCTCGTATGGAGGAAACCTAGGAAAGTGGACTTTGCAGTGTCAAAAAGTGGCCATGTAGGCAAGTAAGTGGATAGTCATGAAAAAAGTCAAAGAATTGAAAAAGATTTGAAATGGGTCCCTCAGAAACCCTTCAAAAGAAGAGGGGTCCACTCAAGGGACACATTGTTTGAAAAGAAAGGTCTAGTCAGCCTGCCCCCAAGCTAGATGCTAATGAATTCATTAGAGAGAGAGAAGCTTTCAAAGAGGTCCCTTTGGAACCCTTCAAAAGAAGAAAGGGGTCCACTCAAGGGATACTTCGTTTGAAAAATAAAAAGAAGAGAGGGGGTCCTTAAGAAGGACACAATCTCTAGAATGAGTTATCGTTACCCCCAACATACAAGGGAGGAGAACCATGCTAGATATTTAGAACATACAGGATAGAGGTAAACCTCAATATCACTTGTCATGGAAAGGAAAGGTAGGTATGTCAACCTAAATCAAGAATTTGTTGTATTTTATCCATCAAGGTGTTACATTCACTAGTGGAATGGCTAGGCACTCGATGGTATGCATAGAAAAATGTTTTTCTTTTTTATGAGATTTCTTGCATGTAGGAGAAGGAAGAGCGATTAAGTGGGCTTTGAGAAGCTACAACAAAATACACTCTGGCTTAGATAAATAATGTGGAGCAGGAAGCAATCCTTTCTCTTGTGGAGAAAAGTTTGACTTCTCACAAGAAGAAGATATGAAGGAAGGATCCTCATGGAGTGTATTAGTCCAACTAGGAGGATAATACTCTTCTACAGGTTCACCATCATCCTTCTTGATAGGACTACCAATATTAACCTCCTTAACATAAGTGTGATCATCTTGCTCAAAAGGAGGATCAACACCAATAACATTACAATTTGCATTCAGCTTAACCCACGATACAAAAGAGTAATCATCTTCGATAGCGAGTGTGGATGATGTTACTGGAAGGCTTGAGTGGATCAGGTTGACTTTATATTCTCTAGTGAAGGATTCTATTAAGTCTAAAGAACCCCAATCATCATTGAGACATGCATTCTTTTGAGAAGAAGCATAAGGATCAAACTTAAGATTTTTTGCTTTAGAAGGATCTTCCTTAGGGACATCTATCTCGAGAGTATCCTTTTTAGTAGGTATTATTGGAGTAAACATCGAAACACTAGAAGATACTGAAGAAATAAGAGTAGGCACAACCAAATCTTGACCAACAACTTCCATTTCACATAAGTGCATAGCATTAGGGTCAACCTTAAATATTACTACTTTATTGTTAGCAATGAACTTAATTGATTTATGCAAGGTAGATGGGAATGTACCCATAGCATGTGAATCCATGACCTACCAAGAAGAAGGTTATAAGGTAGCTTTTCTGACATGATGTATACAAGGGTAGGTATGGTAATAGGTCCCAACCTCAAAGGAAAGACTATCGTGCCTAAGGCTTGTCAACTAACATTATCGAACCCACGAATGACAACAAAAGAAGCATTAAGAGAAGATGAATCAATATTAATCTTAGAAAATAGATTGATGCTACATACATTGAGCATTGAACCAACGTCAATGAGAGTACATCTAATGCCAATTTTATTAATATTAACTATAATCATTAGAGGATCTGCTTGCTTTTGTACTTCCAGAGGTGGAAGTTCTTATGTATAAAATGTAATATTTGGCGAATCCACACAAATATAAGCTACCAATGCATCAACATCTGCTAGCCTAGTAGAAGAAGGCAAGAGGATCCTTTGCAAGGCTTCCTGAAGCATACCTTGATAAACTAAAGTGGACTAAAGCAATTACCATAGTGAGATCTTATTCGGAGGAATCCAAGGTTGCTCGACAAGATCGTAATCACTAGGTTCTTTAGTCATAGTTTTAGGTGCTTGAAGAGGTCTTAGTTGTTTATTCATTCTATTCTCATAAGTACAGGCTATCGCTCTATAAGAGGGAGCCTTAGAAAGGTTAAGGGAATTACTATCAAATGGAATACTATCAATAGAAAAAATCCTTTTAGGAGGACTAGCTGGAGTCACATAAATGACTAGTATCTTAGGCCTTTGAGGGGCAGTGGAGACATAGATTACATTTACAGACTCATCACAACTAGTGGAATGATTATTTGAAGTCATATTCTCAACATCAATCCAAACATGATCAAATATGGAAAATTATTTGAAGAAACATTCTCAACATCAATCCAGGGAGAATTAGATGTGGATGGGGGTTCATCATTTTCCAATGCATCATCTCTAGAAGGGAGTGCATCAAAAGAAAGATGAGATTCATCATTCACAAATGCAACATCTCTAGAAGAGGGTGCATTGGAATGAAGGGTAGACTCATCATTCACGAATGCATCATCCCCAAAAGGGAGTGCATTGGAATGGAGGGGAATTTCGCCATTCACAAATGCATCTTCTCTAGGCGAGAGTGCATTGGAATGAATAGAAGGTAGAGTAATGTTAAGAAAGTCATCAATGATTTCATCTTCTTGCAACAAAATATCCTTTGAAGTAGGAGGAATTTCATGAGAAGGATCAAAGATACCAAGTGACATGGCTAAAGCCAAGTCACTATCACATGCATGAAATGGGATATCATTAGCATTTTGAACAAAACTAGATACTAAACCAATAAAAGAAGATATTACATCCATTACAATTTTTTTGGTATTTTCTATGTTCTAGTAATTTGCATTTTTGGAGGTCTTCAAAGCAAAATTTAAGGTTGAAACTTGCATCCAGTGTGAGCACCTAGGTAATCAGGAACTTTTGAAGAGAGTTTTTGTCTTGGTTGAGCCTTCATGGCCTTTTGTGTTGGTTGATGTTTTTTCAATAAAGGTCATGTTGACCATAGGTGAGGAATAGCAAGTTTTAGTCTAATGTTGAAGTTTGGCAATTTTGCAATTATTGGCATTTTTGCAAAATAAGGCTCTTTTTGAGTTTGAGTGGCCAAAAGGTGCCCATTTGGAGAATAACTATTTGAGAAGAATATTTAAAGGTTTCCTCAACCTTTGTGCAAGGTTGGAAGTTCATTTGTACGGACTGTTTTGTTGGAAGTTGTAAAAAATAGTGTTTTGAGTGTTCTTTTTCTGATTTTTGCTTCTAAAACGTGCTAAAATGGATTGAATCTGCTACTGTTAGAGTTGTAGGATGTAGCATAGGTTGTTTACAAGATTTGTGAGTCATTTTTTAGCTTTTTGAATTCATTTTTCATCATTGTTTGTAATTAATTTGAAATCAGCCTATTGCTGGCCTTAACCAAGCAGTTTTGAGAAAATGGAGGTTTAGAGCACCTTCCCACTGTACAAATTGTATGGCCTTTTGGGAAATGTTCCTAGAATCCATGCCTATACATATGGTAGAAATTAGGAGTTGTGTGGTTGCAGGAGTTGCTAGCAAAATGATGCCCTAGGCGAGCTAGTGTAGGTCCGGCTAGGGAAGACAGTGAGAAAAAGTCACATAACTTGCAGGGGAAATGAGATTTTTGAGAAATTATTTTTTGTGAATTTTCTTGAGGGTCTTAGCTATGCTTGGAGGTTAGGAGGAGGTTCTAACAAGTCGTTTGGAGGGAGAACTCTTTGACAGTCCGAAATCAGCCTGTGAAAGCTTAGAAACCCTAGCTTTTTGTCCATTTCTGTGTTTGAGCAGTGTACGGGAAGTGCTGTTCTAAAACCCTAAAAATATTCAAGGTGTGGACATGAGAACCACCATTCCCAAGCAAAGAACCCAGGTCATTTGGTGGGTTTAGAATAAAATTGCATTTTGTCTCTGTTCAGAGGCCTAATTGAGGGCTCAAGGCTTGTAGCCTTTTCAAACCCTAGGAAGGGATTTGTGGAAGCGATGGTTAAAGGGAGTCTTGAGGAGGTACAAGAACCCTAGATAGAGTCCCTTGAAGCTTTTTAAATGTGTTACACCTCTGCAAGTTATCAAGTTGAATGTGGAGAGAATTTGGTCTTTAAAGAAGAGTAAGGGCCAATGGAAGAGTTGTGGCAATGAACCAAGGTGGACTTGGTGGTTGGAGTTTGTGATAGAAGAGGGGTTGGTCAGACAAACCAGGGGTACCTAGTCATGAGTAGGGGCCTATAGGTTAGATTGGTGAAGCAAAGCACCAAGGAGGTCTTATAAGGAAAGGCCTAGAGAGGAATCAGTGATTGATTCCTCCAACCCCACTCCCTATCAGATTGGTATTAGAGAGAGTTAAAGATTTGGGAAGCATCTCATATGTCGAGGTTGAGTCAAGGATACTCACCGTGATGGTGAAAAAATGCAGAACTGGCTAAGATGGTTGAAGAGTATGAAGAATACAATAAAAAATTGAGGGAAAGAATAGCCCAACTTGAGGTAGCAGTGAGGAGTGCACAGTTTGAGGGAAGAATACCAAAGGAAGAAGAGGTTGTAGAGGAAGATAAGACCCCTAAACCTGACCCCGTCTTGAAGCAGGAGCCTTTCTTGAAGGCATTAAAAGCCTTGAGTGGAAAATCACTTGAAGGCATACCACTTTAGTGGAAAAATGGAACCTGATTTGGTCATGGATTGGATAGAAGGCATGGAGAATCATTTTGAGTGTGATGGAGTCACTGAAGCACAGAAGGTGAAGGTTGCTAAATCAAGATTGAGAGGATCAACTTTGACATTGTGGAAGTTCATTTAGACAGAGAGGGAAAAAGAAGGAAAACAACCCATATCAACTTGGAAAGGAATGGTTGCTAAAGTGAAAGAAGCCTACATGCCAGATGACTATGAGATCCAATTACACAAGAAGAGGCAAAGTCTAAGGCAGAAAGACCAAGATGTAAAAACTTACACTAAAGAGTTTCAAAAGCTTTGTATGAGGTCTAATGTGACAGAGGATGAGAGTCTCAAAGTGGCTAGGTACCTCAATGGCTTGAAATGGAACATTCAAGAGGAGATGGCTTTACTAACTCCCAAGACAGTACACCAATGTTATCAATTGGCTATCAAGATTGAGGAAAGGAACAAGAGGAAGCAAGATCAGGCTTCTAAGGGCAGAGGCAAAGGCAGAGATCAAAGAGGACAGTGTGGTGGCTACCAAGGTAGAGGCAATGACCAAAGAAATCAAGGAGAATCAAAACTCACTAAGCATGGAGGTGAAACATCTTCAAGAGGAGGATATAATAGAGGTAGAGGACCTCAAGGAGGTTCAAATAGAGGAAGAGGAGCAGGCAGAAGCAGTTCCTATTTTGCAAACATGAAGTGTTACCATTGTAATCAAATAGGTCATCCAGCTTATAGGTGCCCAGAGAAAGCATCCTCTTCTAGCAATGAAAAGAGAGTGGCCTATGCACAAGAGGACACCATGAGTCCTAAAGCATCTAAGGTCAGTCATATTGAATCTGAGGTAGGAGAGAATCTGATGTTTAACAAGGTTTTGATCAGACAATCGGTTAAAGAGGAACCAAAACAAAGAAGAGCTCTATTTAGAGTAAGGTGCAAGATACTTGGAAAAGTGTGCAAGGTCATAGTGGATTTAGGTTCAATAGATAATATAATATCAGAGGAGGTAGTAACTAAACTGAAATTGGAGAAGGTACCTCATAATAACCCCTGCAAGGTCACTTGGCTGAATAAAGGGTAGAGTGTTTTAGTTAATGAGCAAGTAACGGTAGAATTTTCAATTGGAGGATATAAAGACAAGTTAGTTTGTGGTGTATTACCCATGGATGCATGCCATCTACTACTGGGTAGACCATGGAAATATGACAAAAGTGCCATTTATGATGGGAAAGAGAACACCATCTCATTCAAGAAGGATGGAAGAATTTTTAAGCTGTAGTCATTGACAGAAGAAGAGGAAGGACAGTCAAAGACACCTAATATCATGTTGAGTAGTGGTAAGGAGTTCCTTAAGGACCTACAGCAAGGGAATGAAGGATATGTGGTTGTGTTGCAACCTAAAGAGGAAGACAAAGCTGAAAAGACAGTCTTACCAGAAGCAGTCCAAAAGTTGCTTGATAAGTACAAGAGCATAGTTAGTGATGGTACACCTACAAATTTACCTCCAAAGAGAGCTATAAGTCATCAAATTGACTTTATACCGTGGGCTTTGCCTAACAGCAGCATACAAGCTACACCGTGATTAGAATCTAGAGGTGGCCGTGCAAGTGCCGTGAATTGTTGGATCAAGGATTGATTCAAAAAGAGACAGCCCATGTGCAGTCCCAAAGGGTTTTAGCAATCAAGAAAGGAGGTAAGTGGAGACTTTGTACTGATTCTAGAGAAATCAATAGGATCACCATTAGGTATAGGTTCCCAATTCCTAGAATTGAAGAATTAATGGATTGCCTTGGAGGAGCACAATATTTCACTAAGTTGGACCTTAAGAGTGGCTACCATCAGATCATAATCAAGGATGGAGATGAGTGGAAGATAGCTTTTAAGACAAATGATGGGTTATATGAGTGGAAAGTGATGCCATTTGGCCTCTCAAATGCCCCTAGCATGTTCATGAGACTCATGAATGAAGTGCTTAAGGATTTCATAGGGATCTTTGTGGTAGTATATCTTGATGACATACTGATTTTTAGTAAGACAATAGAAGAACACTTGAAGCATGTGGAAATGGTTCTTAAAAGGTTGCAAGAGGAGAAGTTGGCAATCAATCTTGAGAAGTGTGAGTTCTTCAAGCAAGAACTTGTGTATTTGGGGTTTGTAGTATCCCAAGGAACATTGAAGATGGATCTAAGCAAGGTGGAAGCCATCCTAAACTGGCCCACACCAACCACATCAATAGAGGTAAGGAGCTTTCATGGTTTGGCTCAATTTTATAGGAAATTCATAAGGAATTTTAGTGGCATATGTGCACCAGTCCTAGATACTATAAAAGGTGGTCTAAAAACAAAGTTTAAGTGGACTCAAGAGGCTCTATAAGGGGTTTGAAAAGCTGAAACAAGAAGTGGCAACACAACCTATTCTATTATTGCCTAGTTTTGACAAGTTGTTCAAAGTTGAGTGTGATGCAAGTGGAGTAGCAATAGGAGTACTTAGTCAAGAAGGTAGGCCTGTAGCCTTCTTTAGTGAAAAGATTAATGAAGCCAAGAAAAAGTACTCTACCTATGATCTAGAGTTATATGCTTTAGTACAGTCCCTTAGGAAGTGGAGGCATTATTTGTTACCCAAAGAGTTTGTGGTATTTTTTGATAACTAGACACTTAGTTATATCAATGCCCAAGAGAAGTTAAGTAATAGGCATTTGAAATGGATGGAATACATCCAAGATTTTACTTTTACCATCAAGCACAAGAAGGGACAAATGAACAAGGTTGCAGATGCATTAAGCAGGAGATTGCTGACAGTACAGGAGATACAACTAAATAGCATTGGATTAGAGAGTTTCAAAGACCTCTATGGTGAAGATGAAGATTTCTCAGAAGCTTACAAGGTATGTTCTGATTTTGAGAATCATTTTCATAGCCAATATTCTGAGTATACATTGCAAAATGGACTATTATTTAAGGGTAATTAGTTATGTGTTCCAAGAGGGTCAATGAGGGAAAATTTGATTTAGGAAAAGCATAATGGCAGTCGTAGTGGACATTTTGGTATCAATAAGACCTTAGAGCTAGTACAAAGATTCTATTATTGGCCTAAGTTGGCAAGAGATGTTAGAAGGTATGTGGAATAGTGTGTTGTGTGTATGAAAGCTAAGGGAGGAGCTAGCAATGCTGGTTTATATCAAACCTTGCCCATTCCTAACAGACCATGGGAGTGTGTGAGCATGGATTTTGTGGTATGTCTTCCTAAGACCAAGACTGGTTTTGACAGTGTTTATGTTGTGGTAGACAGATTTAGTAAGATGAGTCATTTTATTCCCTGCAAAACTACTCATGATGCAAGCTACATAGCTCACCTTTTCTTCAAGGAGGTTGTAAGGATCCATGGCTTACCTTTAAGCATAGTTTCTGATAGAGATGTGAAGTTCATGAGTCACTTTTGGAAGACTCTATGGAGCAGACTAGGTACAAACCTGTCTTTTGGATCAGCTTACCATCCTCAGACCGATGGTCAAACAGAGGTGGTTAATAGAGTGTTAGGTAATCTTTTAAGGTGTCTAACCAAGGAGTATGGATAGACATGGGATATGGTTATCTCACAAGCTGAGTATGCTTACAATGACAGTGTCAATAGAACTACAGGGAAAAGTCCTTTTGAGGTTGTGTATGGGATGCACCCAAGAGGCATTTGTGAGCTCAGAGACCTTGGATCTATGGAGGGTAGGAGTGGACATGCAGAAGACTTCACTCAGACCATGAAAGAGATTCAGGAGCAGGTCAAGAAAAAAATCACAGCAGCAACCCAAAAGTTGAAGGAGAAAGTTGATTTGTCAAGGAAGGATGTACAATTTGCAGTAGGGGACTATGTCATGGTCCACCTTAACAAATCCAGATTGCAGAAGGGAATGTCAACCAAAATCCAGATGAAAAGAGTGGGACCATGCAAGGTGTTAGCCAAGTATGGAAATAATGCTTACAAGGTGGAATTACCAGCAGACCTAGGCATATCTCCAGTGTTTAATGTGGCTGATCTGATCAAGTATAAGGGGACAGTCACTGACATGGATCAGAATAGTAGGGAGATATTCAAGGATGTCAGCAACATGACACTACCAACTCCATACAAGCTACAAGTAGAGAAGATCTTGGAGTCAAGAGTGAAGAAGGCTACAAGGCACAAGGTGTACATGGAGAATCTTGTCAAATGGAAGAACAAGCATGAATCTGAAGCTACCTGGGTAGAGGAAGCTGACTTTAAGAAGCAAGGCATTGATTTATCATTGATCTCTCCTCCCATTCCTTGATCTTTGTGCAGAGAGGGGGAGAATGGTGCAGGAGCACCTAGGTAATCAAGAACTTTTGAAGAGAGTTTTTGTCTTGGTTGAGCCTTCATGGCTTTTTTTTTTGTTTTGGTTGATGTTTTTTCAATAAAGGTCATGTTGACCATAGGTGAGGAATAGCAAGTTTTAGTCTAATGTTGAAGTTTGGCAATTTTTGCAATTGTTGGCATTTTTTGCAAAATAAGGCTCTTTTTGAGTTTGAGCAGCCAAAAGGTGCCCATTTGGAGTATAACTATTTTAGAAGCATATTTAAAGGTTTCCTCAACCTTTGTGCAAGGTTGGAAGTTCATTTGTATGGACTGTTTTGTTGGAAGTTGAAAAAAATAGTGTTTTGAGTGTTCTTTTTTCTGATTTTTGCTTCTAAAACGTGCTAAAATGGATTGAATCTACTACTGTTAGAGTTGTAGGATGTAGTATATGTTTTTTACAAGCTTTGTGAGTCATTTTTAGCTTTTTGAATTCATTTTTCATCTTTTTTTGTAATTAATTTGAAATCAGCCTGTTGTTGGCCTTAACCAGGCAGTTTTGAGAAAATGGAGGTTTAGAGCACCTTCCCACCATACAAATTGTACGGCCTTTTGGGAAATGTTCCTAGACTCCATGCCTATACATATGGTAGAAATTAGGAGTTGTGTGGTTGCAGGAGTTGCTAGAAAAATGATGCCCTAGGCGAGCCAGTGCAGGTCCGGCTAGGGAAGACAGTGAGAAAAAGTCACATAACTTGCAGGGGAAATGATATTTTTGACAAATTATTTTTTGTTAATTTTCTTGAGGGTATTAGCTATGCTTGGAGGTCAAGAGGAGGTTCTAACAAGTCGTTTGGAGGGAGAACTCTTTGACAGTCCGAAATCAGCCTGTGAAAGCTTAGAAACCCTAGCTTTTTGTCCATTTCTGTGTTTGAGTAGTGTACGGGCAGTGCTGTTCTAAAACCCTAAAAATCTTCAAGGTGTGGACATGAGAACTACCATTCCCAAGCAAAGAACCTAGGTCATTTGGTGGGTTTAGGATAAAATTTCATTTTATCACTGTTCAGAGGCCTAATTGGGGGCTCAAGGCTTGTAGCCTTTTCAAACCCTAGGAAGGAATTTGTGGAAGCAATGGTTAAAGGGAGTCTTGAGGAGGTACAAGAACCCTAGAAAGAGACCTTTGAAGCTTTTTAAATGTGTTACACCTCTGCAAGTTATCAAGTTGTATGAGGAGAGAATTTGGTCTTTAAAGAAGATTAAGGGCCAATAGAGAATATGTGGCGAAGCACCAAGGTTGGCTTGGTGGTTGGAGTTTGTGATAGAAGAGGGGTTGGTCAGAAAAACTAGGGGAACCTAGTCATGAGTAGGGACCTATAGGTTAGATTGGTGAGGCAAAACACCAAGGAGGTCTTACAAGGAAAGGCCTAGAGCAGGAATCAGTGATTGATTCCTCCAACCCCTCTCCCTATCGTAAGATCGGGTCCTTAAAATTCAATTGCCGAAGGTAGTTGTATTTTAGGGGCTGAACTTGTTCTCTAGGAGACTTTCCAATGGTGCAAACGGTTCTGAATTCTGAGCGCCGAGTCAAAAGTTATGACCCCGCCAAGTAGGGGTAAGTAAATTCCTAGTTTTTTGAAAAAGAATACCCTCTTCATGTCAGGTTCATTCAAATTTAGAAGAGGGGGGTTCACTAATCACAAGTTCTCTTCATCTAGAGATCCTCACGAGGTGAACTACCCTAAACTACCCCAGGAACAACAATAGTGAGAGTTTTAGAATCTAAAAGAGTAGGTCATGAAGATTCTCTAGACAAACTAACAAGATCTTGGTGAAAGGATGAAAGCATAGAATTTACAAACGATAGCACGACACACTGGCATTCCAGAGGAATGCTGACATCTTGTACGAACCAAAGAATGAGCTTATCATAGAAAAGGCCTAAGTGATTGCTAGCTATCTGATTTCTAAGAATTTACAGAATGTGATAAAGTAGTAGAATATAATAGAACTAAAATAGAGTGAAGAGGAAATAAAAAAGATAAGGAGAAGAAAATAAATACCTACAACCATGCAAGTGATGAAGCCTCTAGCACATGAATGTCTTCAAAACCTGCATGCATGATATTTGGAGAAAATGTTGGGGCTATATAAGGGATTTCCTTAGTCAAACCCCCGTTTTGGTGTTCCCAACTCCATGGATAGCCAAGCAGATAGAGAGAAAGAGGAAAATGAATGAAGCATGTGGTGAAAGTAAAACCTGCTCAGGAGTAGAACCCACACCACCAAGTAGGAGTGATAAAAACAATCCCCACTTGAGGAGGAGAACCTGTATCACAAAAGAGGTGATAAAAGCAATCCCCGCTTAAGGAGGAGAACCTGTATCACAAATTAAGGATGCAAATGGTAGGGGATATGGAATCCCAGGAATGCTCACAAGCATAAGGAAAAGGAAATGGATGTGAGACCCAAGAGGGCTACAAAAAGTGTTGCTAAGAGAGATTGAGAGAGCTTGAAGCTGCTACAACAAGTTGTATGAAGTTGTGTAAGAAAGTGATGGAGTGAAGCTAGAGAAGTGCTAGCAAGACTTGGAAGAAGCCAATGGATTGAAAGGACCTATTTTAAAGAGAGAAAAGAAGCAAAAGGAAGCTTCCCAGGCGGTTACAAAGAATCTCAAGCTGTTACCACCGACCAAAGTAGGTGACAAGTGGAAAGCATGCTTGGAAATAGTTTTCTAAGCATTGAAACATCACAAGATGCTAGCACGGCACGCGGATGTCCACGCGGTGCACTCGTGTTTGGACATGTCATGCTACAAAATGACACAAATGGGAAAGGCACAAAGTTTGATGCAAATTTGACATGCGATAGTAGCTACTGAAAGGGGTGTTGGAGCATCTAGAGAAGGGTAAAAGGCTGATGTAGGGGCTAAAATGAGCCTACACAAATGCTAAGGGAGTGAACAATAAAGTGAGTGCAAGAATGAATGTGAAATTTCAAGGGATGCAATTTTGTGATCATACAATATGATAAAATAAGAAAAGTGTATTCATGTTATGTACTAATCATATGTACCATGGAGTAATCCTTGTAGAATAATCATATGTGGAATCTATGAAGAAAACCCTATGAATAATGTGTAATCATAACAAGTAAATTTATGGATTCAACTATAATAGACTTAGTGACTAATCATGAATGTGATGCTACATATTGATATCCATTAAGAGAATGTATTATATCAATGATTTATTTATTTGGAACTACATGTGAAAAAAATTATATATATATATATATATAATACTTAAAATATTGATATTTTTAAATTATAATTAATGTTAAAAAATTGTTGGTTATGCTTTGGTCATTTTTTAAACATATTGGATTATGGGCATGACAACACTTCTAGGACTTGAATTTCCTTTTCTTTATCCAACATCATGGGATCCACCTTGGATAAACCATCCTCCTCTATATCCTTAACATCAAGGCACACATTGTTGTGATGCATATTATTGTTGTTGTGAATATTGTGGTTATCACATTCTATTACTATGGTGAAAAATGTTGCTATGAGAAAGAGTACTTAACATAACATTTGGTCAATTAGTGTCAAATTGTCTATGCCCAAAATGTAACATAGATATTATGGTTTCTTGGTGGAAGAAATATATATCACACCATTTCACTATTGATTTCCTAATAGAATCTCACCTCATATCCTAGACGATCCTTCCATGCCTATTGAGCTTTCTCCTCATGTATCAAAATGAGCTAATTCAAATTATTTGATAGCTTATTTTGATCTAGTTGTATGGATAATTCTTGTTTAGTATAATATGCCACTAATTTCTTGTCACCAAGTACCTCTCATGGGATTGTTCAAGATGATTCACTTCCATTAAAGTAGCCTTATGCCATTCATAAATATTGAGATTCTTTTGCTATGGGGTTGGATTTGGGTTTTCCTTTAGCTTCCTTCCTTATGAATGATTGTGGAAATATCTCATGGATAGTACAGTGTAAAGGAGGAAAGGTCATCCTAAAACTCATTTGAATCACCAAGATTTCATTCCTCAATCCCAATATAGGGGAGTAAAGGGAGCTGTGTATCAATTAGGGATTTTTTTAAAAATGCTCTCTTTGGTTATTTGATTCTTATAGAAAATTAAACAAGGGATCATGTTGATTCCATTATTTCCAGCATGTGGTGGATTGCATATTTACTCTTATAAAGTACATACAATTTTAATACTACATTAAAATATATATCTATCCTAGATATTGATAGAATGAGAAAATCAATGATGGCATGCATATCTATTATAGGAAATCATGACAAGTTTAATACTAAATGTACAAGTGTATTTAGTAGTATTGATCCATAATGCGAGGCACATTTTTGACATACAAATGGATCAATTAGGATATTAGAGTTGATGAACACTAGAAGGTTATCATTTGGCATATGGTTTCCAATGGATCAATACAAGGAAAATGTTATAATTTCAATAAAAAAGGACAAGTTTATTTTTACATTCTTTTAAAATACATATTCTTCCTCTTTGAACATCATGTAGAGAGTATGGGATCAAGTTATACATATTTTCAACTAAAATGATACTTCTCTTCTACTTGGATTGGGTTTTCCAAATTCCCCCATTTGGTAAAATAAGTTAATTTGAGAGGACAACAAACTCCTTAGATATATTTCAACAACAACCTTACCACTTCTTTAAGAAAGTGAAAGGTTTAATTTTTGTTGGTTCTATGCTTAGGATATAGAACAACAATCTTCACACTCTCTCATTCAAGGAAAACCCTAGAGATCTCAATCTAAGATATGCAAAGGAGAAAGAGATCTTGCAATAGGGTTGTCCTAGGGTCTGATTATAAACTAATGAGGGGTTCACCACCAAGCTAGGGATTGGAAAGAAAAATTCAATACAAATTAAAATGCTTAAACCTAGTATGATGCAATCTTTCACTGAATGACCTAAAAATGCATGAAAATCAAAACAAAGAACTGTAAGATGAAATGTGTGTACTTGGAAATTTGGAGATGTCTAGATGAAGCCTTGAAATGTTGATAACACTAATTTTAAATCCTGTTGGGAAGCATACAATAGTCTACGTGATTTAGTCCCATATTAGGGTTTCTGGGCATAAACTTAAATTTGGAAAAAGGGTGTCTCAAACTACAATTTTTTTGAAAATGACCTATACTGGGACTCATACACCAGAATTGGCATATAAGTCTAGTTAGGGTTTTCTGAAACTTCAAAGCCTAAATTTTCTCTTCAATGTCTGCTTTGTCCTTCCAATTGATTTCCATATTTGAAACCTTGATTTGCAACCTATAGAAGTCTTCTAATGATATTCAATGCAAGGTGACAACTTTGACAACTTTCTCCAAACTTTCTCTTCAATGTGTCTTCAATCTAGATCTACAAATCACACAATAAAGAGAGGGATTTTTTTTTTTGTTAGTAGAAAGGGGTTTTCCTTGGTCAAACCCCGTTTTGGTAATCAAACCTTGAAATTAAATGAAATAGGAATGGAGAATGATGAAAGAAAAAAATATTATGTTGCAACTCACCAAACCCTAACAATAAGAGGCTACAAACATGTATGAAATGGATCCAATGGACATAGATCATGACTTTTGATTGAATGTCATAGATCTTGAATTGAATGCTAGCTTAAATCATGGAACTCTACATCACAATTGTTAGCTCAAAAACAAAGATGATGCATGGAGAATTTGACATGATGCTTGATGCTTGAATAATGCTCTAAAACACTTGATAATATACCTTTGAATGCTCTTGGGAACTCAATTTTCTATTATGAATGCTCGCTGAAAAGTTTTAGGTGAAAATGAGTAGAGAACCTTGTATTTATACTTAATTATGCCAAATTTCTCGAAATTACAACAATACAAGATGACATTAGATCTAGGAGGATAAAATACCACCAAGAATTTGAACTAATTTTAATTTTGCTCCACATGAGACTCATACACCCAAGGTGGCATATGAGTCCCATTAGGCATAAATTATAGGACCATTTTCAAAAATGCTTAGAAAGGTGTAAAATATAAATTGGGACCCAAAATCCTAGGTGGGGCTCATATGTCCAAGGTGGTGTATAAGTCCTAGATCACTAAATCTAGGCCACACAACCTAAAAACACCTGAATTATGATTGGATGTTGATTTATGTCAGGATTATCCTAAAAAATATGGATAAATTAAGGCTTGTGGATACAAAATACGGCCAATTAAGGCATAAAGAGGCCCACTTATTTATGAAAACCCTAGAAAAGTGTGAAAGTGTTTTACAACACTTTACAACACTCTATATAAGGTATATTTAAGTTTATTTAGTTTAAAAGGTCCCAAGACCTAATGTGAGTTTGTTAAACACATTACAATGCTAAGTCAAGGCATCATTAAGCTTAGTTTTATAAGGAGAGCCCAAACAAGTGTGAAAATGTCATTGACAACATTTTTTGACACTAAATTTAGCCCCCACTTTAGTGAGAGGATGAACTTGCTTCAAACTCACACTAAAGTAGAAAACTCACTTCAAGAGGGGTCCAAGTGCACCAATGCTAGTAAGATAGGATGACAATGATCAAGAAGGGTAATCAAGCTCCCAAGATCAAGATCCCATGACAAACCAACATAGGCACAAAAGAACACACATGAAAATGATATGAAGATCAATGACAAGGCATAAGCGTACACTGCCAAAGATAGAGAAAAGTAAAATGAAAGGGATGGATCAAGCATCAAGCTTCAATCATTTTTCTAGCACGTTGTGCATCGGATCTAGGTTGTTTGTTCAAAAAATGCATGCTCACTTTGAGGTAATAGAACTTTAGGCCATCCACTGGGTGAGTAATCCAAGAAGGTGAGATACATGCAC
>VDFB02331435.1:0-26201 GCA_007258455.2 Sequoia sempervirens | reverse complement strand
AGGAGGGAGAGAGGGATTTAGAGAGACCTGAGAGAGAGACCTAAGAGGGAAAGAGACTTAAAAGCAAGAGAGGCTTTAGAGGGAGGGAGAGATGGAGAGAGATGGAGAGGGGATATGGAGAGTGAGAGGAATATGGACAGGGAGAGAGAGAGAGGGAAAGGGAGTGAGAGGGACCTGAGAGAGAGAGAGAGACGTAGAGAGAGAGAGAGAGAGAGAGAGAGAGAGAGAGAGAGAGAGAGAGAGAGAGAGAGAGAGAGAGAGAGAGAGAGAGAGAGAGAGAGAGAGAGAGAGAGAGAGAGAGAGAGAAAGGATGGAGATAGAGGTAGAAAGATAGGTCTAGAGCTCAAGGAGAGAGAGAGAGTGAGAAACATAGGTATAAAGAGGGAGAAAGAGAGAAGAAAGGAGGGAGGGATATGTCTAGAGCTTAAGGAGAGACATAATGAGTTTTAGAGAGGTAGAGAATGAGATAGAGAGATATAATGCTTTATGAAGATTTGTTCATATCCTTTCTAAAAATATAAATATTTCATTATTCATTCCTATTTATAATGTTTCAACTATTTTGAGATGAGTGTTACAAAAAAATATGAAAAAAAGACTTTGCATGTGAAAGTAGTGAGCATTTGATGTTTCAAAAATTAAATATGAAGTTCAAATGATTATAATTATTTTATTGTGTACAATATAGAAATACCACCTGTTCCATTGTGTAGAGCTCTCAATGACCTTTTCAATGCTTATAAAATGTCAAAATTTTGATAAAAAACGTAAAAGTTATGCCTATTTTACTAAAGAGGGATTTTTAGGTCTTCAAAATGGATATCCATTTTGTTTTTCAAAAAAATGGGTTCATGATTTCCAAAATGGATATCCATTTTAAAAATAAAATGGATATCCATTTTAAAAACAAAATGGATATCCATTTTAAAAACAAAATGGATATCCATTTTGAAATGTATATCTGTCTCAAAACGGATATCCATTTGGGATTTGGTTTGGGATTTCCTAACCTAGAAAGCCAACCCAAAAAATGTGTTTTTGAAAATTTGTTTAGTTTTCCAAAGTTCGTCCTTATGGCTGACAACTTTTTTTTTACCCGAATTTCATCAACTGAAAAGGGTTTATAGGAAAAAATTTCAGCTTTCCACCAATATAATTTTTTCCTTACTTTGAATTAAATAAATAATTATTGTTGATTTTCTACCTACATTACGTCTAAAGTCCTAATTGATAGGTTGATTGATAAACTTCTATAACTTTCAAACTACATAAAAAATTTTGAATCTACAAGATGCACCACATTCTATGCTTCGCATACTATAGGGTAAAAATAAAAATTGAATTTCATAATTTTTTGACCAAGTTATGGTGGTCAGACACATACGTTTTAATAATTCTGAAAATTTATCGTAAAAAAATCATAACTAATTATTTACATGGCAAAAACTTACAAAAAAAATTTCAACACATCTCAACATGTCTCCTCTACTTATATTTAAAAATTTAGAAAAAATAATTATTTTTTCCTTCTACTTAGGGTGGTCGGACACACACCTGCTTCTTATCTTTTTCCCAAAAATTTAGTACCACTGCATTGAAATTTCAATTTTTCTCAAAACAATTTTACTTTTTTCCAAACAAGGACTAGTAGCCTAGAAACTACATTCAATTTGGTACAAATTTTGTTGTTACATATTTTTCAAATTATGTTAATAACCTATTCAAAATTTTATGTTGAAATTCCTAACTCTAATTTTCTAAATTTTCATCACTACTTAGAGACCCAGTTTGGACCCCCATGATCCTACACATACCCTTATAGACAACTGTGCCTTAGTACCCAATAATACCTCATCACAGGCCGACATGTAGTGAAAATAAACTTTAAATTTCACTTTTTCCCACTCAAGGGTCAAAATGGGGCCAGATAGGACTCCTTCGCCACACATGGAAAATGGGTCCCACCTGGATGGGACTGATTCGCCATGCATGGCGAATGGGTCACACATGGGCCATTTCAATAGCTCAGAAGCTAGGAGATAAGGAAATAAGGTTTAAATTGCAACTTTGTCAGGTATTTGATCAATTAAAGCCTCGTGATGCATAATATGAGTCATTAGGGACCTCTTAGTGATGATGTAAATGTTAAATAGGACTTGGGACACATAAATCAATGTGAAAGTGTGATTGAATACACTTTACAACACTAAAATTAGTTCCACATAGCCTAGAAAGGAACAAAAACCAATGTGAATGTGCAAGACACATTACAACACCAGTTTATCATTAAGTTTAGATTAAGAACCTTCTAGATTGATGTAATAATGTTATTGAACACATTTTATAATGTTGAATTAGGGAGAAATAGGTTAATTAAGTTTAGAAAAGCATGAAAGTCCTTTACAAGACTTTACAACACCTTTACAAGATGTTAAAAACATATTATTCAATTTATAAGGGCCCAAGACCTAGTGTGGATGCATAAAATGCCTCACAACACTAGAGTAAGGCCTCATTAAGTCTGTTTTATCATAAATTATTCCCATGCCAAGCAAAGGGTCCTTTTTTCTATGGCACACAAATAAGGCAAGTTTAAAGTTGATTTTGATTAAATTATGTTTATTATGCTTAGTTAATTGATAAAACGCTAGAAAAGTGTGAAAGTGTGTTACGACACTTCACAACACTTTAGTGAAACACCATTAAAAATCCATTAGTTCAGAAGGGCCCAAGACTTAATGTGAATGTGTTATCCACATTACAACACTAAACCAAGGCAACATTAAGCCAAAATCCACAAGGAGGACCCAAACAAGTGTGAAAATGTCAAGGGATACATTTTACTACACTACACAATCAAAATTCAGGTGTTTTTGGATTGTGTGGCACAAATTTAGTGATCTAAGACTCATACGCCACCTTGAGCGAATGAGTCCCACTAGGTTTTGGGGCCACGATCTATATTTTACATCATTCTAAGCATTTTTGAAAAAATGTGTCCCATAGTTAAGCCTAATAGGATTCATATGCCACTTTTGGCATATGAGTCCTGTGTGGCCCAAAATCAAATTTAATTCAAATTATTGGTACAATTTTATCTTCCTAGATTTGATGTCAACTTGTGGTGTTCTAATTTTAGGAAATTTTGCATAAACAAGTATAAATACAAGGTTATTTCACTCATTTTTACCTAAGCATTCAAGATATCAACCTAATACTTTCAAGAAAGCATTCCTAATAGAAATTTTTGTGATTACAAGGTTATTTCACTCATTTTTACCTAAGCATTCAAGAGATCAACCTAAGACTTTCAAGAGAGCATTCCTAATAGAATTTTTTTTTTATTACAAGACTTCACAAGAGTATTCAAGAACATTCAAGAGCATCTTTATAACATTAAAAGGAATATTTCTTCATCATTTGTTGCAGCAATTCAAGATCCATCACCATGTCAAAGGCATAGTGCATCAAGCATGGTGTTGAGCTAATTTTGTTGATGTAAGATTGAAGATCTATTTGCAATCATTGTTCCACATCCAATTTGAGATCAAGATCTACATTCTTCATGGACACTTCATGTTAGTTTGCAAATTTGTATTCCAAGACATCATCCAAGGTATCATCATTTCATGTTTCTTGTTTCATGTCCTTATTTCTTTGTTTCATCATTCTGTTTAATTACCTGAATGGGGTTTGACCATGGAAAACAAATATTCCCTAACAAAACAACACTGTTTTCTCTCTTTGTGTGATTACAAGTTTATAGGTACTGAAGACAAAGTGGTTTTAAGCCTTCAAAAATATCAAGATTGAAAAGTTGTAAAGGTTGCAAAATTTATTATGTAAAGTTGTCACAGCTCATGAACACTCAAATCTAGAGCAACATATCCAACCTATATGAATGAAACTAGTGGGAAAATGCTTATTTGATCCATATTTAGAGGCTTTCTAAGTTTGAGTTCAATATTTTTCTCTAGGGACACTCTGCAAAAAAATGAGACACTTCACGACAGTCTAGGCATATGAGTCCTAATTAATGTTTTAGGGCATAGTTTTGGGATTTTGTTCCTCTAAGTCTACAACTCCAGATTCCAAATTTTTAGCTCTTCAAGACCCACCTAGGACCCATATGCCACAACTGGCATATGAGTCCTAGTGAGCATTGAGAGTCAATATTTTAGGGTTTTGAAGCTTGTTTTGATCACATCTTTCCTCTAGGTGCACCTCTACTCATTCTTAGTTTTCCATTTTGCATTTCAATTTCATTCTCTAGGTCATCTAGTTGGGTGTTGCATTTCATTTGTATATCTCGTCTTTCCAAGCCCTAGGTTGGTGGTGAACCCTCATTTAGTCTCTAATCAAACCCTAGAACACCCCTATTAGAAGATCTCTTTCTCCCATTCTATCATTAGATTTATATCTCTAGGATTTCCTTGAGTGTAATGATCTAGCAAAATAGGAGGATCCCATATCCCCTTGTGTTCCATCTCCCAAAAAGGTGGAACCCTATTTCCTACATTATAGAATGATCAAGAAGTGTTGCAAGATGAGAGAGTGAGTTTGAGAGAGTGTCTAAATGTAATAGAATGAATATTGAATTAGAGGTATGTGTAGGATCATCATGGAAAAAATAGGACCTTAAGTGGCAAAATTTTTTAGAAAAGTCAGAGTTAGGCAACTTGACATAAAAATTTGAATAAGTTATCTATATTATTTCAAAAATATGTGAGAATAGAATCTATAGAAAATTGAATGTAATTTACAAACTACTAGGTTTATTTAAAAAAATAAAAATCTATTTGGTGAAAATTTGAAATTTCAATGTAGTAGCACTTAAATTTTAGGGAAAAAAGAAGTAGGTGTCTATCTGACCACCCTAACCACAATAAAATGAAAATATTTTTTTATAATATTTTAGATATGAGTAGAGGACTCATGTACCGATGTGGTGCATATTTTTTTGTAATTTTTTTCCAAGTAAATAATTAATTATGATTTTTTATTACAACTTTTAAAAATATAAAAACTCGTATTTCTGAACACCTTTACTTGGTCAAAACTTGATGAATTTTTTTATTTTTAATCCTATATTATGGGAAGTATAGAATGTGATGCATGTCTTGTATTCAAAAAATGTGATACTGTTTGAAAGCTATAGATGTTTTTCAATCAACCTATCAATAAGGACTTTAGTCGTAATTCAAATAGAAAATAAATAATAATTATTTATTAAATTCAAAATAAAGCATAATTTATATTGGTGGAAAGCTGAGAATCTCCTTTAAAAACCCTTTTCGTTTCATCAAATTTTGGTAAAAAAAAGTCATCTACCACATACCCATCATATCACCACTTTTTGGCCCATCATGATTCTACACATACCCTTACGTTCAAATGGATGCATGGAGGTAAAGAGTCAATTTTTGTCAGTCAAGAGTTAGTAGGAGACGTTACCTCCACAAGAAATTAGGAAGTGTAATGTTTTTGTATATTATAGGTGCAAGAATCTTGTCAAGATGCTAGTACAATTCATGGAAGTTCATGTAACACATGTGTGTCCTGACAAAAATTCCTCCGCAAACACAAAACAACAAGGACACATGGAAAGAACAGGATGAAGGCAACATGTTTTTACATCAATAGACTTGTAAAGCTATGGTAAGGGTAAATTAATTAGAAATTTTCCTAGGTGTAAATGTATGGCATAACATTTTTCCCCCACTTTAGTGAGAATACATGTTAATGCATATGTGATATAAAGTAGAAAGATATTGAAGAGAATATACCAATATTTTTGAGGAAGAAGATCTTCGATCTAGCATACCTAGATGTGAAAGAGGGAGCTCCACCAAGATGTGAAGATGACATAGGTTTTCGATCCTACAAAGCTAGTTGCAATCTCACCAGAAGCATGTTAGGATATAGAGAAAACAAGTTAGGAAAAAAATCTAATCATAATAGACATGAATCCATAAGACATAAGAAGAAACAAGTTGGCATGATAAGAAACAACCTAATAAGATAAGGCATAAGATATGATTATATCAGATATATAACCATATGGATATTGCAAACTCCTTTATAGGATAGTCACAAAAAATATAGGTCTAGTTGATCTATCCCCAAGATAGATGCCAAGATATATGATGTTTGACACTAAGAAATAGTGACATCGAATATCAGATAGAAGACACAAGTTCGAAGACACCAACAAATTCATTTGAGAGAAAGGCTTTGAAAGGGGAATCCTTCGGTAGGGAACCCTTTGAGACACCAAGGTTCCCATTCAAAGGAATGCTCTAATTGAAAGATGCAACATTTTCTACAAGTGATTTTGTCATCAAGGAATTCAATTGAAAGAATGCTCCTTTTTCAAAGGAAATTTTTCAGACCCTTTCATTTTAGAAAACGTGCTCCTTTTTTAAAAGAAAAATTTCTAGACTCTTTTGGTATGGAATCATTTTTGAAAGAAATTTTTACCAACCGGTACCTTTTGAGAGAATGCATCATTTTGAAATATGTGTGATTTTTCAATAAGGGATTCTTTCATCAAGGAATTTATTTAAATGAATTTTGACACCAAGGAATCCTTTTGAAATAATTTTACTTATTGAAAATTAGAAAGCATGGTAACCCCCCATAGGATGGAGTGTGCCACATAGAGGAGAAAATGGAATCCTAAGGAGAGAAAGGGGAGGCAAAGATGTTGTGGCACATAACACATTACAAGATGTATCTATGGAATTTTGTCACACATTCGAGGGACAACACATGAGAACTGCAACATCACAAAGCCAAAAAATAGAAATCAAGAAATCAAGAGATAGTGGCATCTAAGAATTTGGGGTCAGAGTTTTCCATAGATATAAATAGATAGATATAATATAATATACATATGAACTATCATCAATCCCAAAAGTTCTCAGAATTTGAAGAAGAGCACATGAAGAAAAGGTGAAAATAAAAATTGGGTCAACATGGAACAAAGCCTAAATGCCCCCAATACTTTGCATCATCCCCAATATCGAAAAGTAATAGGACACATAGAAGAATGACAGTAGAAATAGAGGAAGTGTAATATATATTTCTCATACCTATATCCAAGAACTTACAAGGATATCAAGGGTCCTTGAGGTTGGATCACAATCATAAAAGGACAAGAATAGGGGAACACAAACACACAAAAAAATCTAACCTATAGTTAAAGAAGTACCACCCTAGTCCTCATCAATCAGTAGGTCATCCTAATCCCAATATAGATCATTTTAAGGAGAGGATGGATGGGCCTATAAGGGTTTGATAACAAGGGTAATACCCTCTAACTTTCCTACAACAAGGGACAAGGAAAAAGCACCCTCAAGGTCTTCTTCATCGATCTCTTGTAGAAGAAAATTCATCGATCTTGCAAAGATCAAGGAAAATGTTGAGATATATTCCACTGAATTAATCATGCACTCTTTAAGGGAAGGGTGAGGCATTTGAGAGCCATTTCCAACCTCAAGGAGAGAGGTGGTGACTAGATCTTGAGAAGAGGGAGCCACCTCCATCACGAGGATGGTGTAGGCCAAGAAAAAACTAGCTTTTGAATAAGGAAAGCCCTTATTATGACCTCCACTTGTATCAGGGTCTTCCTTTAGCTTGCACTTCAATGGAGGATGTTGAATCCCCACAGAGGAAGTAGAGGCAGAGGAAGAAGAAGAAATATTCATAGTTGACACCGCCATTGTATTTGACATGTCAATGGGTTGTTAGAAAGGAGGGATATCCACGAGGAACACAAAGAGAGGGGGCTCCATAGAGGGAGCAATAAATACTTGCACCCTTCATCGAGACCCATCGAGGTAGCCAAAAGAAAGATAGAGGTGATGGGAACTGAGGTAGAAACAAAAAAGGAAAGTAGAATAGGAAAAGAGGATGTAGAAGTATGCACAACCAATTCCTCCTCTATCTTCTGCAAAGATGACTTATTTTATTGCTAGAGTCTTTCGTCTATGCTTACACTTATAGGAAAGCTATCTACATTAGTTGTGGGCATTGGAAGGTGTAGCCTAAGAAGAGGTCAGGGGCTACTACTCAATCACATGAGTATCCTTCACAACCGTCATTGGTGGAAGGTTAGTCTCCTTAGTAGGAGCAAGAGGAGTAACCACAAGAGAAAAGAAACCCATAGGAAGAGAAATAGGTGCAGATGCCTTAGCAGTGGGCCTCTTACCATTCATTTCCCTAGAGATAGGAAGAAGAATAGTAGGAGGTCGTGGAGGCCGAGAAGTAGGAACAATCCCCATTGGAAGACTTACCCTTGCTATAAATAGTGGATTAGGGAACTGTGGGTAGAATAAGAAGCTCAAAAATTTGGTACTTTCCTTTTTACCACGCAAGCACCATTACACTTCCTATGTGGTGTAGAAAAATAAATATGACCTAGGCCTGCAAGTTCTATATTCTCCATATTTCTTCCTAACATAATTAAAATATTTAATTATGTCTTATGGTCCAATTCAACTATTAATTAAATAATTCTTAATTATTTAATTAATTCATATATTTTGTTCCTCCTGACTATTTAAATAATAAATTTTATTTACTTATTTAAATGTGTCGTTAATTTTCTAATGTCTTTCCATAATTAAATAAATTCATAAATTTATTTAATTATCACTTACCCACTATTTCTTCCTAATTATTTAAATAAATAAATCTTATTTATTTATTTAAATACGTCATTAATTTCTTATCTCTTCCCATAATTAAATAAATTTCTATAATTTATTTAATTATAGTCCACCTTGGCGTTTTCTAATTTTAAATAGTCATTTATTTAAAATTGTCCCACTTTCTAATTTTCTTTCTCCAAGTAAATAATTCAAATTAATTATTGATTGTCACATGGCCCCACTTTTGAATTAAATTAATTTTTAATTCAATTTTCCTCTATAAATCAAATAATTTATAGTATTATTTGATTTTCCAGCTTTTTATTTTTCTGTGCCATTCTTATCTCCTTGTCACATGCATTTTTGACCTTTGATTTTATTTTTCTAAAATCAAATCTCAGCCCTTCATTTCAGATTTTAACCTAATGTTGCCATAAGCCTAACTGTGGGTTGTCACATTTAATTTCAACCATTGATCTTTGGGAATTTCTCATCTTTCAATCTTGGCCATTCATCCAAAATTGACTTTTCTATAAAATGGCAATTTTGGCCTCATTTGACATACTTCATACATCTTAGTCTCTCATGCTCTTGACATTGTTACTTCATGCTTTAGACATTTTCATTCTTTATGATTGCTTCATAGTTGTATACTTTCATTGTGTAGCTTTTAGATAGGATGCTTCAAAGTTTTCTTTGGACATTGGTCATAGTCATAGGTTGCTCATCACAAATTTGAGGGAAAACATCTACTTGCAGCAAATAGAGAAGGTGCAATGAAGGTGACTCATGGAGGTTGAAGAAATTTGGTAATATTTTTCTTTTTTTTCATATTTTTCCTCCTTTTTCCTTCATTTCTTTGCTTAGGATTAGTTTGTTTATGCTTATAATGCTAACTTGGTAATTTTCCCTCAATTACATTGGTGAACTCGACACCGAAACTGCATTTTTTGTAGATTTTAGTACGATTTTTTTGTGTTTTTGTAGGTAGAGGTACAAAATGCTGCATTTCCATATTTTTGTTCCACAATCACCTCATCGTGATGCATTCACTCTATATATCAACACATTTGTAGTCCTGAGTCGCATTTGATTGATAGAAAGCCGCATTCAAATTTTTGAGATGCATTCACTAACTAAAATGACACATCTTCTTTGCTACAACACATTTGTTGTGTAGAATGATGCATTTGTATGGTAAATTCCAGCTTTCTCTCCTACAATGCATTTTACTTGTAGAATGATGCATTTTCCTAGTAAAAATTTACTTTTGGGTTTTTCAATTTTTTCTAGATTTCATGATTCAATTAGTAGCTTAGAGGTTTTTTGAGTTACTAATATTTTGTTTGCAGCATGTGGCAAGGAGTCTAACCCTTGGTTTCTTTATTTCATATCACTTTTTCAATTCCTTAATCAAGAAAATGAACAATAAACAACTTGCATTCACAATTCATTCGTTAAAATGAACATGCATACTCACTCATGGGCTTAAAATGAAAAAAATATTGCATTGAAACTCATAAGGATAAAATTTAAATCCATTTTCATGTCATGAGCTTAAAATTAACTTTGTTTGTTTCACATTGAGCTAAATTATAAAATAAACAAAGTGTTTTATATGTTTTTCTCACATTACAATTTGGATAATTAAAATGAACAAGTGTCTCCAATTTGTGTAACCTCGATTCAATAGTAGAAGTATCCTCTCCCCTTGTGCACTTGTGCAATCCTCGGTACAAGAGAAATTTTTATTGACTCTAGGAATTGGGCCTTCCTTGGTGGGAAAAAGTACTCACCCTAAGGTGACTCAAACCGAAAAAAAATATTTTTAGCCAAGCTACTCCCGATCGGTATACAAATGTGAATCCTAGTGGGAAACATAGGATTATGAGTGCAGATGTGTCACATAGACAAGTGAATTTCTAAAAACTCTATTGAGCATAACCTCTTCAGGCTAGAATTCCTCCTTATCAGAGCTAATCTTGCCTCATGTGTATCCACTTGAATGAGAGTCTGAAACTAAAATCATTTGTATAGTTTTCAAAAACCAATCTATTCATTGGTGTAGTAATGGTCGTTGCCAAGGAATCAACATTCTTGTAGTTCTTAGTAGAGGTGAAAATCTTGCCATGGGAGATTTATAGAGGCTTCAAGCTTGGTTGACCTGAGAAGTGAGTGCAATGTAAGGGGGATCCTGTGTGGCCAAGCTTCTAGATCACTCACTAGGAATAAGTGTGGTTGGGGAAACCCACATGGAATCCAATGGATATAGTCCTTGCCTAACCTAGGATTGTGTGTGTCTTCATTGTGCATGTTTTCAACATTCAAAAGATAAAACATTGTGTTTTCCAAGTGTTTTCTGAGACATTGAACAAATAAACACCTTTTGCAGACCTGGGAACACTCACTCAAACTGAAACAATTCTAAAAATTTACCAAATTTGCAAAAAAAATAGCCTCTCATTCAACTTGGAACACATTTTCTATTTTGTAAACCACATTTGACATCCTAAACCACATCTAAAAATTTTTGCAACGCAATCGCTCTGCTAAGCCACTTTTGCTCACTGAAACCATGCATTTGACTATATCACAACACATTTGATTTCTAGAACACTGCAATTGACTTCTTAAACTACATCCATGATCTATAACAATGTATTCGCTAAACTTGCAATGCATTTGACATCCTGAAACACATCTGTGACCTAAAACGATGCAATTTCTTGTCATTAAGAAAAACACTATTACTATCCAAAACCTGAGTCCAAACATTTTTAAACAAATTTTAGACATCTTTTTCTAGTGGCCTATGTTCAAAATCAGACAAGGAATTGCTCAAATCTTCCTTTCTTACATCTTTTAGCTTGCATTTTCCCATAGGTCCATCCTTTCAAATTATTGGTTGCATCTTAGAAGTCATCATTTCTAGCAATAAACCAGTCTTTAGGTACTCATTTTTGCAGACTTTGGAATAGGAAAACTTGTCGTACCGTGCAAAATATTTTCCTTGAAAAGTAGGTTATCATTGGACTTAGTCAAAATCATTTCATTTAGTCATTTTCCTTATGTGAGACTTTTCCAACGCAAAAGTCTAGTTAGGAAACCTCACATTGTCATCTTGTCATTTAGTCTAACCAAAAAGTCCTTTTATGATCCAAATTGAGACATAGACCAACCTTTTAGTGGTTGAGTAAACCTTTTCTAAAATTCCATCAAAATTGCTTAGACCTTTGCATATTTTAGTCATTTTAGTCCTCATTTTGCATACCTTAATCCAAAATTCACAAAAAAAATAGTGTCATACCTTTCATCTTATTGTCCTTTTGCATTTGAAATTTCCTTTAGACAACATTGTCATTATTGCATCCCTTATTTCCAAAAACCCCAAAAATATGGTTGCATTTGCATCCCTTATTCAAAAATAATAATAAAAAAACATAGTGTCATATCATTCCCATTCATAGACTTAGTTGTTATTTTCATCTTTCTAATCTGAGAAAATACTTATATAGTTGAGACTAGGTTCCAAAGGGAAAGAAGACAAATGGACCCTTTTGGACAACACACCAACCCCTATCAATTTTCCAATGACATGAATCAAAACATAGACATGGGGGCACCTTTCATTACCCATTTTAGTGACATGAACATGCCATCTTCTTCACACAACTCCTTTGAACCATTCATATGTAGAGATGAAAATGGACATGTATTCATGGAAGACTTAGAAACTGCCACTCAAAATCCTAATGTAGCTTCCTTTGTGGAGGAACTTATCTTGCAAGATTTAGATAGATACCTAGCCATGCTTTTAGACCAAGGAGCCAAGTTTCCATGTGGGTTTGACATTAACACTTTAAGAGCAACATCCCCCAATCATAATGCAAACAATACCTCCAACACCATTCAACCCCAACACTACAAATAATACCTAAATTGGTGCCACCACACAAAATGCAACACACCATCAATGATACCTCTAATGGAACCTCCTCTCAAAATACTTCTAACACAGTCAACACAACATCCATTGGAGGAACATCAACAATTTCATAAGCTACGTCACAATCAATGCCTCTAATGTCAACAACATCATTGCAAGCAATTGGAGCTACCATTGGATCCTCAATAATGGGGAAAAATTCATCAAATATTTTATTTGGAGCTTCATCTAGTGCCATGGGAACGACATCATCAAATCCTTTAATTGGGTCTTCAAATAATTCCATGGGAACAAATTCATTCAACCCCTTTGAGAGGAATAAATGATAGATTTCCATTCCAGGACCCCAACCAAATGTCAATACTTCATCACAACTTAACACCAATATCCCCCAAAGTAAAAACACCAATATTCCCCATGGCCACATTTACCAATTTGGACAAGGCAATCAAGTCACACAACACATGACTACATTTGGACACAAAAATACTCAAGGTCAACATATTCCACAAATATAGACCAACACTATTGGAGAGCACATTCCCACATATGTGTCACACATCCATACACAACAACACATTCCTAATGAAAACACACAATACCAAAAAATTCCAAATCAAAACATGGCATACATTTCACAACACATCCCAAATCTAAATATATCCTCACAACAAATGGGTACTCATGGAATACCTATCACTAGCATGTGTGATGCTATGAACAATCCCATAATTGATGCACTTATAGCTCAAGTTCCAACCTTGCAAAAACAAATGGAGGACATGCAATTACAACACAAAAATACCCACACATCATATTACTTATGTCCATACCCATTTGACACGAGCGACAGTTCCCTCTAGGGTATGTAGTAGCCAGCTTCACCAAATACAAAGGAAAAATGAATCCCCTTGAACACATAGGAGAATTTACAACCAATTGCGTGGAAATTGCATATCAACATACCTATCTGATGATAATCTTTCTCAAAAGTCTCACAGGTCCAACACTGGAATGGATTTCTACCCTTCCTAAAGGAATAAAGTCATGGGAGGAACTTGCTGAAAAATTTGTACAAAATTATGCCTATAACATTGACACTAATGTCACCATTACCAGTTTATGTATACTTACTCAAGAGGAAACTGGTGAGACCTTTATTCCATTCTTCCAAAGATGGAGAAGTTTATAAATTTGTTGCCACATCGAGATACTAGAAAAAAAAAGAAGGTAGAAATGTTTGTCCAAAACCTTTTGGCCCCATTAAAATACAATTTACAAGTCCATTTTTGCACCACTTTTGCAGACCTAATTGAAAAAGGAGTCTAGTTCAAAAAATCCCTTATTACTAAAGGAGGACTCAAATATGGCAACAAAAATACAAATACAAACCCACTTGCTGAAAAAAAATACTCAGCCAAAAACAAACACATCACCAATGATGGCATTGTTGACGCTAAGGCAATAAACACAACATGTCCTATACTCATTCTCAAAGGAGCTAAGCCACAAAATGCACCAATGACCACACTGACACCTACTACAAACACCATCCAAAATATCAAAACAATCAAAACCAAGAGCAATCATGTAAAACTAGACAATTTCCAAAGAGTCACACATACACCCCCTTGGGTGAACCAATCAAAGAGGTCCTTAAGAAGCTCCTCCAAAATCATGTCATCACATTGCAGGACCCTAAGCCATATGACCTGGGACAATTCAAGCCATCATGGTGGGACAACAACACATTCTCTAAATGCCACCAAGCAAAAGGGAATAAAAATTTCTCTTGTCGACAATTAAGAAATCTTGTACAAGATCTCATTGAAAATTGCACCATTGAATTAAGCAGTCAACAATTTTCTTGAAACTTGGACCATACGATTCATAAAAACCCATTGCATGATCATGGTTCAAATAATCCCTCTATGTTAGGTCTAAACACTAATAATAATTGAGCCAATGACACTCATGCCACCTTTGACTATTTTGGTGAACCCATTATTAATCACCTATGAGCTACTAATGAATATGTCAATACTATTACCATCAAGAAAACACTTGAGTGTAATTCCACCATCTGTGGAGGAAAAGTCACCTTAGTTGGTCTTCTTCCTCCTAGACAACCAAAGATCACGATACCTGGTCCATCTACCAAACAAGCACAACCTACTCCATCCACCAAAAAATCACAACCTAAGGGATAGTTCATTCTCATTGACCAATTAGGAAAATTCCCACCCAAATTTTCATACTTGAATTGCTACACATCTCTCCTGCACATAAGGCCATACTTGACAAAACCTTACATGAGTTTTCTGTCCCTAATGACATTGATGTCAAACAATTTGAAGCTATGGTGGGATACTTGACCACTCCCCATCACATAACATTTTCAAACCAAGACTATTCGTCACCAAAACCCTCCCACAATGAAGCATTGCATATCAAAGTATTCATTCATAAACATAAGGTTAGACAAGTCTTAGTAGATGGTGGAGTAGGATTGAATATCTGTCATTAGGGGAAATTTACATAAAAGATGGGCCTCCTAAGGATGACATCATTAGCTTTTTGAGTTATCAAAAATCAATTAAAAGATGACATCATCCAAAATAAAAATTAAATTATTTATTTTATAAAATGAAACTTTCTAAAATCCTATGAATTAACTCATGATGGTTAATTTAACTCTACATATCCTATTCTATCTCATTCATCTTTCTAAATATAAAATATTCTTTTTGTTTTTTAGATTTATATTCTTAAGTTCTATTATATAAATTATTATGTTTTATAAAAAATATTTTCATTCTTAAAACAAAAATATATATAAAAGGCATTTCAAAAATATTTTAACAAAATTTTTCTTAAAAATATTTTAAAAATTTGGAATGAAATTAATTTGTAATAAAATTCATCTATGCTTCTTATTTTATAAAATTATTTTTATGAAACAAAAAATCAAAAAGGAAATAAAAATCCTTAAGAAAAAAAAAATCAAACCAAAAAGAAATTTGAAAAAAACAAAATAGAAATTAAAACCATTGAAGGAGCAGAAAATCACATAACCAAAAATGAAATTTGAAAATAAAAATAAAACCAATTAGAAAATAAAAATGGAAAAAAATGGAAACAATTGGAAGGAGAAAAAGTTGGAGAAAATCACAAAAAATATCAAACCAAAAAAAATGGAAAAATTAAAAAATAAAAATGATGGAAGAAAAAAAAAAAGTGAGAAAATCAAATAAACTATGGAAAAGAGATATCCCTTGACTACTTTAGATATATATTTTTAAGTATAAATATACTAGTATATAAATTTTATATAAAATAAAATATTAAGTATAAAATAAAATATCTATAGTTACTTTTACTTTGCCATTTTTTAAATAAAAACAAATAATCAAGAAAATAAAGTGAACTTGAGTTTTTTAATAAATTATAATAGAAATATATGTTACCACTTTTTTTTAAAAATGAACTTGAGTTTAAGATTTTTGAAATAAAAAATAAAAAATTAAGAAAATAAATAATCTAAAATGAAAAGTTAACTTGAGTTTGTCAATAGAAATATATGTTACCACTTTTTAAAAAATAATGGACTTGAGATTTTTAAGGAATTATAATAGAAACATGTGTCCCCACTTAACTCATGTAGTTAAGTAATTTATATTTTTTATAGCTAAATAATTTGTATTATTTGAGATAAAAAAAAAAATTTAGAGTTCGTTAGGAGGCCCATTTTTTATGTAAATTTCCCCTAATGTCCCTAAAATTGGTTAAAGCTCTAGGCTTCTTTGATACGTGTGAAGATGCTACCAAGAACATTGTTATAAAGGTGTATGATGATGAGGAACACACATCTAGGGGCATTATCACACTTCCTATCTGAGTGGGGCCGGTCATTGTAGATACGACATGCAAGGTCCTAGATCTTGAACTACCCTATAACATCTTGCTTGGTCGACCTTGGATCCATGCCTTAAAATTTGTTCCATCCACTTACCATCAATGCTTGAAGTTTTCTTTTGACGACACTGAAATGACTATACATGGTGATCTTGATCCCTTCCAATATTGTACCAATTTGAGGGGTATATCACAACATCAAGTTCCCATTAACCGAGAAGCTTCGACATCCTCTTCATCCAAATACATTGATTTGTCCACATTCACCAAACCATCCACACCCACTCCTTTGACTTCCATCATACCATCTCCCTCCATTCCAAAACCCAATCCTAATATCAAGATCCAAGACCAAGGTTGCAAAGAATAAAAATTGAACACAACCTATTGCATAACTAAAATACCCAAGTCTCCAAAGGCTTATGGTTGACCTTGTTTCAAAATGGAGCCCAGAGAGACTTTTAAATTTTCCCCAATGCGTATTTTCACAAAATAGGGAGAGCTAGATAAAGAAGACATTAAGGACAAATCAGCTTGGATTTACAAAGAACTAGAAGACTCATCCCCATTACCAATAGTGCGGATATATGGAGAAGGCTATGACATAATGAAGGCAAAAAGCTATGATGAAACTAGTGGCATTGGTAAAAACAAAACTAGAATACAAGAAGCTATAATTCCTTCTCAAAGACCAAAGTATCTTGGGTTAGGGTTTGGGCTTCCTGAAACTGACGATCAACGTAATAATGTACTTTTAGGTGAGAGCATGAATGTTTTCAAAAGTGTCCAAACTATTGAAGATTCCCTTACCGTAATTGACTCACATGAGTGGGAATTTGGTTCTCATAAATCCTTGAGTGACTCTTGCCTTGATGAAATGTTTCTTGAACAAGGTGAACCTTCTTTTGATGAATGATTTAGACAAATGTTCAAAGTTGACCTTCCTAAGGTCCCATTGAAGAGAGAGGAGTGGTAGGACTCTTTTGGCCTCGTAATAATGATAAACTTGCACCATCATCTAATTATATTAACCATAATTATAACAAACTTGTCCAACCATCTAACCCTAGCGACCATCATTCAGACTCATCTGATTTGCCACATGACACTATTGACCATGATTCCAATCCATTTGTCCCCTATTTTTCCAATGAGTCTAACTTTTCTGAATCAAGTGAAGAATATTGGATAGAATCCGAATGGGAGTTGGAAGATGACAATTTTATCTTTACCCTATTTGAATCCGTCTACATGATTTCTACATCATCCCCACCATTTTCCAACATTGATGATGGAATCTCCCTTGTCTACCCACAGTTCATTGATGAGGATCAACAAGTCCCGCCAACTATGGACATTTTTTAGAATGACGAAGCCATTGGAGAATTCATGGTACTTTGTGAGGGCATACCAATTGAGGACCACAAAGCTGGATTCACTATAGACCTAGATTTTGTAGCATACTTCAGGGAGACTGTGCAATCCTCTAGTTGGAAAAAATAAAAATAAAATAAAACAAAAAAAGACACGTCTTTAGGTGAAAACCGCAAGGCACCTTCTAACGATACAAAAGTAAAAATAATGGATGTATGCAAGGGTGAAAACCTCTTCTAGGCACCCAACAATGTAGGATTGGAATTTCTCCCCATGACATAGGAAAATTTGGCAATGCTCATTGAGGACACTATGGAAGTTAATATAGCCACAATAGAAGATCCTAAAATTGTTCTATTTGCAACATCTTTGATAGAGGAAGAAAAGCTTGAATTTCAAAAATTATTCTCAAAACTTAAGATTAACTTCACATGGTCCTATGCTGATATTCCTGGGTTGGATCCAACATTATTCTTGCACCATCTACCCTTCCTTCTAGACACCAAGTTAGTAAAAAAAAAGTTGTATAATATTCATCCACAAATTTCCTTGTTAGTCAAAGTAGAGCTCAAGAAGTTGCTAGATGTAGGATTCATAAGATCAATAGACTATGTTGAATGGATTTCAAATCTTGTACTTGTCACTAAGCCAAATGGTCAAATATGCATCTGTACAGAATTTCATGACTTTAACAAAGCATGTACAAAGGATGACTTTCCATTACTCAACATAGACATCATAGATGACCTTACAGTAGGATACAAGATGTTGTCCCTAATGGATGGTTTCTCAGGATACGATAAGATTTAGATTGACCTAGAAGATCAAGACAAAATAGGATTTACATGTCCTTGGGGTACATACTATTGGAACATCATGCCTTTTGGCATCAAAAATGAAAGTGCCACATATCGACAAGCTATGATGACAATCTTTCATGACCTCATGCATACTTTAATTGAAGATTATGTGGATGACCTCTTGGAAAAATATTTGACACGCAAGGATCACCTTAATGTGCTAGAATTTTTTTTCAAAAGACTAGAAGAATATAAGGTTTGTCTGAATCCTAAGAAGTGTGTGTTTGGTGTGACTTCAAGAAAGCTTTTGGGGTACATATTTTCTTGCAGAGGCATTGAAGTTGATCCCACCAAAGTGAAATCCATATTGGACATGCCTCTGCCAAAAGGAATAAGTGAATTAAGGACATCGCCTCATCGTGCAACTAGTAGAAAAGTACCAACCATTTCAATACCTCCTACACAAAGGAATCCCCTTTGTGTGGACCGATAAATGTCAAGAGGCCTTCCAACATAACAAATATTATCTATTGTCACCACCTATCCTAATGCCACCTATTGAAGGAAAACCTTTGATCCTATATATTTCTGCAAAAACTTCAGCATTGGGGGCATTGCTTGCACAAAATGATCATGATGAAAAGGAAAGAGTTATATAATACATTAGTCACACATTAGTCAGATATGAAATCAACTACAGACCTATTGAACACACCTGTCTAGCAATTGTCTTCATCACCCAGAAGTTAAGACATTACATGTTGAATCACAAGACACATCTAGTGGAAAAGATTGATCCCTTGAGGTATCTCCTAAGTCGAGCAACATTGACAGGTTAGTTGGAAAAATTGGTCATGATATTGAGTGAGTATGACATATAGTATATGGAACAAAAAGCCATAAAAGGATAGGTAATAGTAGACCAACTATCAAATGCACTCATACAAGGTGATCATTCATTGGTAGCAGATTTCAAAATTTATTCTCATAACGTAAGATTAACTTCACATGGTCATATGTCAATATGCTTGGACTAGATCCAACATTAGTCTTGCACCATCTACCCTTACTTCTAGACACCAGTCCAGTAAAACAAAAGTTGTGAAAGATACATCCACAAATCACCTTGTTAGTCAAAGCAGAGCTTAAGAAGTTGCTAGATGTAGGATTCATATGATCGATAGACTATGTTGAATGGATTTCAAATCTTGTACTTGTCACTAAGCCAAATGTTCAAATATGCATCTATACAAACTTTCATGACTTGAACAAAACATGTGCAAAGGATGAATTTCCACTATCCAACATAGACATCATTGTAGACCTTACAATAGGGTATGAGATGTTGTCCCTCATGGATGGTTTCTCAGGTTACAATAAAATTTGGATAGCCCTAGAAGATTAGCACAAAACAACATTCACTTTTCCTTGGGTACCTACATTTGGAACATCACAATTTTTGGCCTCAAGAATTTAGGAGGCACATATCAACGAGCCATGACAATAATATTTCATGAGCTCATGCACACTCTAATGGAAGATTATGTGGATGACCTCTTGGCTAAGTATTTGACATGCAAGAATCACCTCAATGTGCTAGACAAAATCTTCAAGGGGCTGGAAGAATACAAGGTCTATCTGAATCCAAAGAAATGTGCCTTTGGTGTGACTTCAGGAAAGATTTTGGGATATATAGTTTCTTGCAGAGGCATTGAAGTTGATCTTGCCAAAGTGAAAGCCATATTAGACATGCCTCCACCAAAAGGAATCGATGAGCTAATTACATTGCAAGGAATATTACAGTCTATTTGATGTTTCATCACCCAACTAGTAGACAAGTGCCAACCATTTCAATATTTCTTGCACAAAGGAATCCCCTTTGTGTGGACTAATAAATTTTAGAAAAATTTCCAATAGATCAAGGACTATCTATTGTCACCACTTCTCCTAATGCCACCAATTAAGGGAAAACCTCTGATCCTGTATATCTCTGCAACCACTTTAGCACTAGGGGCATTGTTGCAACAAAATGATCATGATGAAAAATAAGTGCTATATGAGCTACATTAGTTGCACATTGGTCCAATATGAAATCAACTACACATCCATAAAATGTTCTTTCCTTGCAGTTGTCTTCGCCACCCAGAAGTTAAGACATTATATGATGAATCACAAGACACAACTAATAGCAAACATTGACCCCTTAAAGTATCTCCTCAGTAGGGCAACATTGACAGGTCGATTGGAAAAGTGGGTTATTATACTGAGTGACTATGACATACAATATGTGGAACAAAAAGCTATAAAAGGACAAGTAATAGCCAATGAACTCATAGATGCACCCATAGAAGGTGATCATCCATTGGTAACAGATTTTCCCGATGAGTCCATCTTTCATGTAGAGCCTAGATCACCTTGGAAGCTCTATTTTGACGGGTCTCATACTGGTCATGGCTTAGGAGTCGATATAATGTTCATCACCCCACAAGGGGACTCTATTCCTAATTCATTTTGAATCACTTTCCCATTTATGAACAATGTTACAGAATATGAGGCACTTGTTGCAGGACTCCAAATGGCTATAAAATGGAAAATTAAAACACTTTTGGTCCATGGCGATTCTCAGTTGGTCATCAACTAGGTCAATGATGATTATGAGACCAAGGACAAAATTTTACTACCCTACAAATACATGGTCAATAGCTTTTAGTCATACTACTACATACTTTTGTTTGAACATATTCCTAGGGCACAAAATAAGGCTACAGATGCATTGGCTACAATTGGATCTCTATTAGACATTCCCAACAATGTGCCACAATTCAAGTTCTTGGTGGAGCAGTTGCTAGTTCTTACATATGCCATTCTAGAATCAGAAATGGTTTGTGAGCTTGTTGGTCCCAGTTCACCATGGTATCAAGACATATATGATTACCTTCAGTCCCAGACACTCTCCCTGAACTTTTCCAACAACGAACGAAAATCCTTTATCTACAAAGCCACCTGATACACCATCATTAGTGACACCTTATATCATTGTAGCTTTAACAATACCCTTCTTCGATGTCTTGACACTAATGAAGCACAAACAACCTTATATTAGGTACATGAGGGTATATGCAGATCTCATTCGAGTTGGCATACCTTAGCTAAGAAGATCATGAAACTTGGGTATTATTGGATGACAATGGAAAAATATGCAATTGAATTTGTTAGAACATGTCACCAATGTCAAATACACAGTGATTTGATTCATCCACCAGCACAAGAAATTTGATTGATTACTTCTCCTTGGCCCTTCAAACAATGGGGAATCGGCCTCATGGGAAAAATCCATCCCACCTCTTCCAATGGCCATAAATTCATTATCATTGCCACTGAGTATTTCACTAAGTGGATTGAAGCCATCCCTCTTGCATACATAACTGAAGAGAAAATTTCCAGATTCATTCTTAACTACATCATATGTCGGTATGGTCTCCCATAGTCCATAATCACAGAAAATGGTCGTCCCTTCAAAAATCAAGACATTTTTTTAGTTGTGTGAACACTTCCACATCCAACACCATTTCTCCACACCATATTACCCCCAAGGAAATGGTCAATATGAGGTGTCTAATAAAAAAATCATCAAAATTCTCAAAAAGACCATCAATGATGATGGTAATGACTAGCATTTACAACTCAACCCTTCTCTGTGAGCTTATCGCACTAGCATCTATACACCTATAGGAGTCACACCTTTCACCTTGGTCTTTGGAGCCGAAGCCATCTTTCCCATCAAGGTCAAAATTCCCTGACTCAAAGTCTACCTGAAGGGATTGATCGATGATGAAGAGTATAGATAGTGATGACTGCACAAGCTAGAAATGTTAGAAGAATGAAGAAAATTCCTTAAAGATCATTTACAGGAATATAAAAATCACCTTTTCCACAATTATAACAAGAGAGTCATGGTTCAAAAGTTTTACATTGGCAACTTGGTCCTAATGCAAAACCCAAAGAATCAGTCTGATACAGAGAAACCTGGCAAGTTCAAGACCAATTGGCTAGGTCCTTATATCATCACTGCCTCATTCGGTTCTAGAGCTTACCAACTAGCTACTCTAGATGGTGAACAATTGATAGAACCCATCAATAGTCTGCATCTCTAGAAATTCTACACATAGCATCAAAGAGCTAGGATGAAAACCATTACAAAAAAATTGAAAAATAGAAAAAAAAATCACCCTAGTGAAAACCTGGCAAACAAGCATCTTGGTGACACCAATAAAAATAAGAAAATGACAAAGATAGTAAAGAGAAATAATTCATCCAATAGTGAAAACCTAGTAAACATGCACTTTGGATAAGTACCAAGGTGAAAACTTAGCAAGCAAGTGTTATGTGTAGTCAATCTTTGCTTCACCATCTACTTTACCTTTATCTACCTTAGTCCACAATAAACACCCACTTGTCTAACACCATCATGACATCCATCATAAAAATCATGCAATTTCTTTCCATGGATGACAATGGTTGACATTAGGCCTTGCATACCATCCATTTGTCATCTGAAACACATCCTTTTCCAATCCCCTTCAACTTAGCTAGTCCTTGACCTGATTGGGGACAATCCTTTATCACCTAACTACAATGGGTATCACACATGGTCATATAAATTATAAAATGTCCTAAAAAGACAAAAAAATCATAAAATGTCTTGAAAAAAAGACAAAAGCCATAAAATATCCTAAAAAAAAAACAAAAATCATAAAATGTCTTGAAAAAAGAGACAAAAATCATTAAATGTCTTGAAAAATAGACAAAAAAGTCATAAAATGTCTTAAAAAGACAAAAAAATCATAAAATGTCCTAAAAAGACAAAAATCATAAAATGCCTAAAAAGAAGACAAAAATCATAAAATGTCACGAGAAGAAATGCAAAAAAGTCAAAAACACAAAAACATCCTAATAACGCTTGAAAATCCAAAAATAGAGTCGTAACTTGTCAGGTCAGTCATGTTAGTTAGTCTTTGTCATTATCGAACTACGTAGTCTCTGTGCATTTGCTAGATAGGAAAGGCTCATCTTTGAGTCCCTGAGACATTATGGCAATCGTTTTAGGTTTGTCAAAATAAAATCATGACTCAATCTTTAGTCAATAAGAAAAATTCATTGGCCGTGTCGAGCTATGAGGTCTTTTAGTGTAAGACATAGGCAAGGCCATCAATCGATGAGCCCCTGAGGACGCACTAGGTCAATCAAACAAATTATTCTAAAATAAACTTTAGCAATCATTTAATCAACGTTCCAGTCAATTCTGTCATATAGTCAACTCTAGTCAAACTTTGTCAAAATAAGTCAAACTGTCAACGACTGGTTATTCTTTGGATGTGTCCTAAAGAACAACCCCCATCATTTATTTATGCCTTAGGATGTGTAATTCCTGGGCATCATCACTATCATCTTGAATTTTGATGGATTCTTGTGGCATTTGAGAATTTTTCCTCTCAACATCAACATCATTCAAGATGCATCCTTCCCGAATTTGGCATTACCTGACATTCATCATTTGGACATTGTCAAACCTAGCATCTCGACATCAAAATACTTGACATTCAGACACACTTGGAAAACACTTTGGCAAACACTTTCTTTTCATTTTGTCCTTTGATTTGTCAGCATGCTACTAGTTCCTTGAGGATCTCCTAACAAGAGGGTTTAGAGCAACAGTGACATATCATGATGATTGTCTTGTCTCATCTTTTTCAGACTATCATGTTGCTAGTTTCTCAAGAATTTCCTAGCATCAAGATTTAGAGGAGAAACGACATTTCATTACTTTTCTTTCTTGTCTATGGTTGGTGATGACAAAAATACTAGGGCAACTGGGCTCCTAATATGAGTCATGACCATCCTTGTCTGCGACTAATTGTTTTATGTCTTGGTACGACCTTGCACACCATCAATCTATGTCATATCTTGGCATTTGTTGGCCATCACAATAATCCACCCAATGATGATTAGAGCAACAACTATTAGTTCTTTCACAATATATTGAAGGATTCTTTCTCTGCACTAACATCCATCTCCTTATGTCTTGTTGTTTCTCTTCTTTCATCTCTTGATGATATCCTATGACATAGAAAAATTATAATTGCATATATATAGACATTGTATTAGTTCATTACAAATTTACATGCATGCATTCATCTAAAGTGCACTTAAACATTCATTTAGGAATACATTCATTAAACATCCATATATCATTTACATTCATCCATTTTCATTCATATAACATAAAAGTGCATTAAAAATTTTCATACATTGTCCATATCATTAATGCATACATAACATAAAGCATCACATGTCACATTATCCATACATATATAGTCGTACATCAATGAATCCATCATCATAAACATGTAATTCATTAGAATCAAAACATTATGCATACATAGAGACCATCATCATCATCATAAAATCATCAACATACATAACATAAGATCATCATGAAATATAATCATAAATAACCATCATTAATGCATACATCACATAGCATATAAAGTCGTCATCATAGGAATCATTACATAAATCACATCACATAGACATAATCAAGTCATAATGCATCATCACATAATACACAACATATAGTCCATGCCAAAACTGCATCAAATATATAATCTCAAAAATCATGTAATAGGATAGAGTCATGAGGTATCCCAAAAATAGAGTTCACAGGATTAATGGTCAAAATATAAATGTCCCAACATAATGTCTCCACTATAAAAAGAAGATAACAATAACAGTTCCCTAAGTTGTGCTCTCCTCATCCCCTCGAGGAGAAGAATAGGGTGACTAATAACCTGTGGTAGGAACTAATGGTATTTGAGAAGACATGGTAGGTTGTGTCTGTGAGGCTAAAGGATCTATGACTGGTGGTTGGTTGTGCTAGGACACAGTGGAACTGTAAATTTCTGATGATTTTTATGTTATCCATACCCATGCATTTTCCAATTGAGTCCTACCTTGAGCACATTTTCCTCCCTTCATGATATTTTTACCCATATTTTTCCCATATAACCCCATAATTTCCATCGAGTCTTGAATAATTCTCATTATGGTCTATATCGGCATGAGTTTGTTATGGTCTCCCTGACCCATTGAGTAGTCTTGTTAATATGAGTCTGTGTTTCCTATCGGCAAGACTCATCTGATGTCATAGCGATCACAAGTCATGTGCATTCACCATTCGGCGTGACTTTTTTCATTGTTTCGGCGACAAAAAAGGAACATATCGGTGGGAGTGTTGTATTCAGTATGTAGTCTCACTGAGTAAGTCGTGTTTCACCGACTAATGCACGTGGATATTTATCAGCCAAGCTAAGAGTATTCAGGATAAGGTATTGGCGAATTTTTATTGTCTTACCAACTATCGGGTCCTAAGCAAACATTTCAGCCAGACTAAAGGAATACGATATGAGGTCTCAGCGAATTCGAGGTGTCTTGCCGACTGGCTATAAAGCAAAG